>PVKN010001915.1:0-39162 GCA_004027915.1 Capromys pilorides | reverse complement strand
TTATAAAAGCAAGTTGCCAAATGGCATGTATGTGATTCCGTTTATATTAAACTTAAAAAAAATATATGCTCAGACATCCATAAACATTCTGAAAGCTTAAAATAACAAATCTTCAAGTAGTATTTCCTGGCGAAAAGAAATTGGGAAGCAGGGACTACTTCTTTTTATTTTCTATCTTTCTAATCACTGAATATTTTTACCAAGAGAATATGCTACACACATTTTGCAAAAATAACAGAAAAGACCAAATCTGTCCCAATTGTGCTCTACTTCTTTGCCTTAAATGTTCTACCCTTCCTTTGCAGAAGTGGAGAAAAGGATTCTGTGTAGGATAAATGGGTCCCTTACGTGGGCACCAGGGATGGGTGGATTCAACTGGAGGCTTCCTTTCAGGACCACACAGACATTCAGAGTGGGAGATCTAGATAGAAATTTCTGGCTCCTTTTCTCATCTGTAAGACAGACTTTAGACTACACAGGTGATCTAGAAATGGCTTCTGGGTTAAAACTTTCCTCTGTTGATAAATGATGCCATTCTCTCTTAAATGACCAGGGTTCAGTTTTGACTAATTAGAGTCATATTGGTCTTGATTCCTTTCTGAGCCTTGTTCTGATGTAGAAATCAAAATCACAGGGCCAGTGTCCCAGGAGAGGGCAGGTATCTGCTCATTTTCATCTCTTCTTCAGTATGAGTTTTCCTTTCCCTCTGTCATTGTATTTCCATTTCTATCCTCACCTCTTGCTCTACCTCCATCCCCATCCTCACCTCCATCATCACCTACATCTCCTTCTCCATCTTCGTCACATCCTGCTCCCTCTGAGCCCTCTAGCTTCAGCTCTGTGAGGAATGCTGCACCTCTATCATTCTCCTGAACTGAATAGCATTATGAGCTTGAAGACATACATTATAAGCAGGAATGAAGAGCATCCCTTTCTCCATTTTAGCATTCCTTTCATATTTTCAAAGACAGAGCAAACAGCAGTAAATACTCAGAAGGCTATGTATACCTGCACATACAGTGAATGCATCCTTCCTGCCTTGGTTGGCCACCCCTGACATTGCTACCACACATAACACTATTGAATTTTCAGTGGGTTCAAATGTATGTGTGTTGTCTTTTTCCCTTGCTACACTGAGCTTCATTACTCCTAGTAATATCAGACTAATTCACAGAAGTATAACTAGTGATGAGTATCACTATTAACATTGGGCATGTTGTATTTTAGGACGAAAATTTTTATCTAATTAAATGTTCAACTGTTTTGATGTTGCCTGTATCACGATCCATCCAAGATTGGAATGACCCTTGCAAAACCTTCTTCCTAAAATTTTTGCAAGGATGAAACTCACTGATGAGAATACTGTGAGCTTGAAGTACAGAGTTAAATGCTTCCCATTCGTGGATTTATTAAAAAGTAAAAATCAAAACGTGCTCGAAGTAACTTAACTCGCTAAGGGTAAAACTGCCGCCCCAGCCTTTCCAGGAGAGGGGAAATGCATGGAGACGTTGGGAGTTAACTTTCTCATCATGAGGCCTCATAAAGAGCACTGGTTAGTAAGACAATAAGTGAGCATGTTTTAATTAGAAAATGTGGAATCCCAAGCACTTTTGCAGGAAAGAAGATGATAGCCTAGAAGAGACATCAGGAGGCTAATAAAATTTAAAATGCATTAAGTGGCCACAGTGAACTCCAAGGTAAAGTTGTGAGATGTTCAAGAAGTGAACCAGAGAGGGTGATGAGTCAAAAGCGGGTAGGAGGCATTTAGACAGTGGAACTGAGCCTTTCCGATTCTTGGCGGAGTCACTTGTAAACCCCCTTCTGTGCTCATGCAGGAGAGCAGACTCAGTGCCCTGGAATCCTTCTTCCTCCAACCCTGGCCAGGGCTGTTCCTGCCCAGAGGAGAAAATCATTATAATCAGGCAGTGACAGGAGGCAAAGGGCTGTGGAGAAAACTGTGTTGAGTTTGCTCCCAGTTGGTCTTTGCTTGCTGGGCCCTGGGTTTATAATCTCAGAGGAGCACCATGTCTGACCATGGGTCAGGCTCCTTTTTCTCCAGTTGGACCTGCAGTGGGCTTATGATCCAGGTCTTGCCTCCCAGTGTGGCCTGTCCCCCAAGCTTCTGCACTGATCTTGGCTGTGGCCACGTGGCTAGAGCTGAGCTCTCTGGGCCCCTGTCAAGGGACCATCGTGGGAGAGTCTGGAAGAAGAGCTTGTCTTTCTACTGGGGCTCTAAGCTATGAGAATGTAGCCCATGGGCCTCCTGAGCATCATCTATGGAAGGCCTGTGTATGACTGACGCTGGCAAACCAAGAAGCCAGGCTGCGAGGCACATTCCCAGGGCCTAAGTTTACATGCTTGGGGCCAAATCCAAGGCTCCACTCTTGCCTGTTTCCCAGACCTTCCATCCCTTCAAGTTTCACTTTCCTGACCTGATGGGGGACAGTCATGACCATCTCACAGTACCTCACTTAATTCACAGGAAGCCAGGTACTGAGTGCAGTACCAGGTAGACATTTCATTTGTTATTATTATTATTATTATTATTATTTATTTATTTATTTATTTTAGGGAAGGGTCTACAAGGTGTTCAAGGTCTCACTACTAGATGAGACTCATAGTGATCCACCTGTTTACAGCCTCCCAAGAGCTGGGATTGCAGGCCTGTACCACCATGTCCAGTCTCATTTGCTGGCTCAGCATGCCCTGGGGGTGGTATGAAACCCTGGTCCCTGAACCTGCTTGCAGGCACTTTAATTCACTGAGCTCTTTGTTTTTTGTTTTGTTTTGTTTTTTTTTTTTTTAATTTTATTAATTTTAATGAGAAAGAAATAACAATGAGACAGTTTCAAAACAGATTAGTAGGACAGTTACAATAATTAATGCATTGCATATTGTTGTCTTCATAGTTGTTGTTTAGAGTACAAGATGCAAAATGATATCTTTTCTAAACACTATTAGTACCAATCTTTCTTCTCAGTGAGCTAAGAGAAAGTAGCTGTATACATAGTCCAATAATCCATAATAGGAGTGGTTTATCAGTAGAACTGGCAATGTCGGAAGCTGTTGACTTGGGCCTTTTACAGCTCAGTGTATTCGAGCTATTTGGCCGGCCCTTGGGTATGCATTTCAGAACTGACTCTGTCTAGCAGCAAAAATACTAAACAGTGTCCAGTGGTTTCTGAGAAGGGAAAGATTTACAACAGGGCACCCTTTTTTTTTTCCTTCTCATGCAGATTCTGAAGCATAAACCCTAGAAATGATAACCCATGCTTCATTTCCCACAGCAGATGGTGGCAGGAGGATGCACCACAAAAGAAAATAACACACATGTGGCCCGAGTGTGTGAACATCTAGAAGACACACATGTGCATGTCCCCACCTCCTTCTTTGGGGGCTTGTAAATTTATCCTTTCGTGCTAATGAACTGTGGGGTAGGAGTAAGGCCAAGATTTCCTTAGGGTACAAACAATGCCTAAATGGGCCTAAAGTCTTCTCTGGCCTTCTTATCATTTCTTCCAACCCAAAAATAGCAGTGTTTCCCACTTTCCCTTCAGTGCAAGATTTCTAATCCAATTGCTCAAATAATTTAATAAATGAGATTCTGAACATCAGCTCACCAGTGTGCTAATTCTTGAGAAATGGACACATGGATGCTTATACAGAGCTGAGGGGCTTGCAAATAGACATACACTTGCAATACAACTTAAAGAACAGAAAACAAATAGCTTATTTTCTTTTAAAATGTGGGGAGCTCATAGATAAGGTGATTATAGAAATTAGGGGTACTTGCTGACTCTTAAATAGTTATTTTGAGCAAAAGATGATTCTATAAGAGATCTTAAGAATGTGTAATTTCGAGAGGGATCTTTTGTGTTTGGCATTGCTGTAAATTCGAAATGAATATTTGAAAACAGTCTTAAATGATTTGTTGGGTTTTAGAGGCAATAAAGCTATCTGAGAAGCTTCTTTAACCCTCCCGTGCAATCTAAGGTATGCAGGTCCGGCTGGTGAAATGGCTGAGCACCTTATGATGGATTACAACCCTAGGATCCAAGATCCCAACTCACAAAGGCAAGTGAGGCTGCGACTAATAAATCAAAGGAACCTTCAGAAAAGTTGTGGAGCTGCTTCTCCTGCCTGGGAGAACAGCGAATACCTTATCAGGCTCTGTGAAAAGAAAAGGATTACTGCAGAGCCAGAATTAGAAAGCGAGTGCGCTTCATCAAGTCTCTCCCTGTCGGAGGCAGATAAAATATCCCTTGGGAAGGCTTCAGGGAATGCCCCCGGGGACTGGCAGGTGCTATTAGCTGAATGGGTGAGAAAGAGCACAGAGATGGAAATATTTGACTTTTCCAACAGGGAACTTAACCCAATCGTCTTCGACATTTACACAGACTCTGGGCACCGTCTTGCTCTTCTGAGGCATGGCCACGAGGTGGCCTCCATTCATAATTGGGTCCCCATGGTACAAGGCACAGAGGGATATGTTTTTTTTTTTTTTCTTTTTTTTCTTTTTTAAAGTTTTCTACCTGGAGTCTTAGCTATGCATAGTTGCAAGTAAGACATTCAAGTCTCCAAGCTGTGGTCAATTTAGCAGGTTTTTAATTTTGCAGAGGAGGTTCAGATTTTAAAAGGACAACTTCTGCTCGGATGACAGTGTCTCCAAGGGTGCGTGTCAGCCTGCACACCATGCCAAGAAGAGGCTGAAGCAGTCTTGAGTAAGATGTGATGCTTATTTCTTTCTTAATGCACCTTGTAATTTGCACACGTGCCACAGCATTTTATTTATTTTCTTATTAATGGGCTTGAGTGTATTTAACACCATAAGCCATAAATTGCAGAGCAGTGGATTAGACTAGGCTCTCTTTATTTTCCTGCCAATTGTCAGAAAGTGATTTGGGGTATGTGATGCCCCACCTCCCTGGCTCCCCTCTGCCCCCCCGCCCCCATCCAACAACCAACTCCCTTCTTTCCAACTGCCAAGGGGAAAAAAAAGACACAGCCTACTTTCTCATTGGTGAACTTGCCTATTGAGCAGCTCTGTTATTGAGATTAATAAGCTGCCAGTTTCCAAGGAAGACTAAGAAAACTGCAAAATTAAAGTGCACTGCAACGTGAAATGCTGCTGGTGGCCAGGCGGGATCAGGGTGTCAGAAAGGCAAGGTAAAGCTATAAAATAAGGCTGAGCTTGAAAGGCTAACCAAAAGGTCTCATTAATTTCCATGTTGCCTCTGATGAGAATTTAGAGGGGGCATAATGTTTTGCAATATGGAGAAATCAAGCTGCCTATTGATTTGAAAAGCACTTCAATGCCTTTGACTCCCCCAGAATGAATTCTGATTTTAAACGTTTACTTGGAAACACCGGAATGGGTGGGTGGGGAGGAGGGAAGCAAACAGGTTACCTTGGCTTCATATTCTCAAGATCAAGCTTGTCAGTGTTTCTGTCAGAAAATTAATCCTGAGGTGGAAAAAATCAATCTGAGAACAAGTTTGGAGCAGTCTTTGGACTCAGCATGATGAGGATGTTTCCACAATCTTGAAGCTTCTCTGTGAGAATCTGATTTATTAAAGGTCTCGTATCTTGAGTCTCAAATGTGTGCTACCAATAAAGATCCAGATGAGAGACTGAGCCTCAAAGACAAAAAGTATGTTCTCTGGAGTTCTTTCCTGAAATAAGATCCCTTGGGCGCTACCCAGCAAGCCCCCATGCTAATTCCTGCTCATTGTGGAAGCCAGGGCTCCCTGCTCACAGGCGAAATGCTGCCATTCAGCGCCCCTAGCTCCACAGCTCTTTGGCTTTCTTTTATCAATCTGGCAAAGCCCTGTTCAGAAGAAAAGAATACTACAAATCACAAAGCTAAAAACGTATTTGTGTGTTTCAATTTTCAGTGTTGGCATGACCCACATTTTACAACATGAAGAGCCTCAAAGTTTTCCCTATAAATCAGCACACACACACACTCACCCCATGTTGCCACTGACACAGAGCAGCAAGGAGGCCCCAGGTTTACCTTCCTGGGCTGCCACCCATCCCTCAGAGCCGCAGCAAAGGCTTTCTTACATCTTGCCCTGCTTATAAATTTGACAATGACTAAGTCTATATGCAGTAACAGGCTGGAGTTCACCCCATAGATCATTTCTCATCTTATGTCATTGTAATGCGCTGACTTCAACCATGCTGGTGGCCAAGGAAAATTAATTTGCTGTTCATCATGAGGATAAGCAGAGAGTTTTTGGCCCCTCTGCTCTTAAGGGCAATACGCTTTGGTTAAGAACATGAGGTCAGTCATCAGGAAGACCCAGATTCAAATCCCATCTCTGTTGCATCTAATGGGGCAATGTGAAAGTTAATCTCCTTTCTGTTATTTAAAATAGAAATAGTAACATACCCCCAACAGAAGGGTATGAGGGACCAAGCAGGATCATATGTGAAACTTTATGCAGGAAGTACTTAACAAAGAAAAGTTTATTCACAAACCTACATGATGTAGAAAAATGTAAGAGAATTTCTAGAGATTTTTTTAAAGAGAAAAATAATCACTGGTATCTTTCATTAAATACTCCATTATTTGTGAATTTATGATATTCCCTTGCATGTGTTACTTTATAATCAAAATGTCTTGCCCAAAATAACTGCACTTAAGTCTCTTGCTATATCATAATTTTTTAAAATGTGTTAAGTACAGAGTCTACAGGGTCTCACTACACAGATTGGACTCGTAGTGATCCTCCTGGTTTTCAGCCTCCCAAGCACAGGGATTACAGGCATGCACCACCACATGCAGTCTCAGGTGCTTTCTCAGCGGGCCCTGGGAGTGGGGCCAGCACACACGCCGGAGATTGAACCTCAGGTCCCTGCGTCTGTCTAAGCAGGCACTTTAATCTGCTGAGCTACTTGGCTGGCCTTCACATCATAAATTTAACATACCCCCAAACTGGACTTTTGATTTCTGCCACAGAAACCTATTTCAATTCCATCACTATTTACTCAGACTTGCAAGTCAGAAACTGATGAGAACTGCTAGGGTTCAGCCACACAGGCTTGCCGTCATTAGTGCCACCCGACTAGAGCTGGCAAGTGCATCTCACATCATGAATATGCAGAGCCCTCTCCCTAATCAGAGGCATACTACTTTTCATCTTAACTATCCCAAGATTCTCCCAGCTGGACCTTTAGTCCACCCTACTCTAAAGCTGTATCTTAATATTTTACTTTCCCATTTAAAATGCCTCAGTGACTTTTCATTGTTCTTGGGTAAAGTTCAAAATCCTTAATACAGCCCAAAGCCCATACCATGTGGCCCTTGCCTACTTTTCTAGTTTGCACTCTTTCTCTGGCATCTTAGTGATTTCTTCCCTAACAGGTCAACATTCTTGTTATCTAGTGCTTTCTTTAAGCCTGATTTATACTCACTTATCCTTGGTTAGGTGTGTGTTCCTTCTCAAGACACTTTGTACATAGTAGGTAAGAGCTTGTGTACAGTCATTATTTGTTCATGTCCTGGGAGCCTCTAGTTTGCTCTCTCTTTCAGAATAGGATTTTGTCTTTTTGTTCTTCTTAATTCTCAGTTCTGGCAAATGGTAGTGGTTCTCATAGATATTTCTAGAATGAATATTGGAGGATCATCTTCAAGAGCAGCCTGCAAAACTTGTTCGGGATTGAGGAATGTGGTGATTAAAACCAAGGCTTTCAAGAAATCCAAGCACAGAGGGAAGTTGTATCCTGCTTAGGTATTCTTGTTGGGGAGGTGCTGTCCAGAGAGTCAGAGAAAAGCTTGCTTCAGTGGAATACACAGAGAAAGAAAATTCAGCTCCTGTCACCGAGCTGCCTTCTATGTGAAGGAGCCTTTAGCCACTCCCAGGGAAGCTGCTGACCAGGAAGGACCCCACTCTTTCCAGGTAGGAGAAAGTGGGGGGTGGAGAGGTGAGGAGGTGGGGGACAGTGACACATAGTACAGAGTATTTGCAGTTAGGTCCTGTGCCTTATGTTTGCTTTTTCTTGGATTATACCATAGCTTATATGTAAAAGGACAGCTCTAGTTAACAGAAATGTACATGCAGTGTTCTGTTATATTACTAATATTGATACAGGACTTACATGGGTTTGGTCCTATATTTCAAGTTCGTACAGCCCTATTTTCTGCCTGTGTCTCCTAAATCAGCACCTCCAGCCCTACTCCTCATCACACACACACAAAAGAAAGCAATACAGAAGCACGCTTCTGAGAAGACAGAGCAGGCCACCTAAGAGTGACGGGGATTCATGCAGCTGTGGGGAAGGGCCAGCAGCCATCCCCGCCCTGCGCTTGGCACACAGTGTCTGGTTGTGGCAGGATGCCTGCTCACTACTTTCAGGGTTATGAAGTTCTTGCATCACTTCCGGAAGTCGATATTAATGAGAGGGGCGTGGTGAAGCTGTGTGTAAATTTCCACTGCATTTTCTAAATTGGTGACTACATCACAATCAGGTCCATGAATTAGTGGCTGTCTCTCCAGGATGGGATTACCAATTTTTATTTGGCATGAGAGAGAAATGGGAATCCTATCACATTTCTTATAATGAAGAAATACCATTCTTCCTTATAGTCCTGCCCCTAAAAAGTGCTTTTCCGCTTATATGCTTTCATGGGTAAGGAAATAACATTATTAAGTGCAAATGCTATTATTAAACCCATAATAGCATTTAGATGAGTGAATTTGTGCAGTTCTCACTTGCCAAGATGATATGAAAAATAAAACAGTGGAAAATGGGGACAAATTACATGCTGCAGTCTTTGACTTTTTTTTTAACTTTTCCAATAGGTGAGCTCTTGCTCACTCCTCAAAACTCAGTTCAAACAGGCTTTTAGCTGTGAAATTTTTCATGACTTCTCTGGGACACTCAAGTATTTCTTCGATGATACAGTAACCATAACTTTTACACTTCTATGTTTGTATACATCATCCTCTGGTTTATTGCTGACCTCCTCCTTCAGATGGTTTGAGCTTTAAGAAAAGAATGCAAGTTATGTTCATTATTTCCCTAGTACCTAACATTGCCTTTGGTATATTTTTGCTTTTGGTATATTTTTTTGCTTCCTTCCTTCCGTCTTCTCTCTCTCTCTCTCTCTTTTTCTTTTTTTCTTTTTCTTTCTTTCTTTCTTTTTTTTTTTTTTTTGATACTGGGAATTGAACTTAGGACCTTGCACTTGCCAGGCAGACAATCACAGCACTGAGCGATCTCCCCAGCCCCTGTGCTTGATTTCTGATAAAAGCCCTGTCCCATGACCTTGCATTCTACAGTCCTTGGCTCCTGAGTGTACCAATGGAGTAAAGTACCAATGCTGCCCTCAAGACCTCAAAGCTCTGGCAATCCCATTTGCCTCATAAAGCTTGGTAACCTTAACTCGCTCTTCTATATCATTGGGAATTCTTAGAGAAATGCCAGATATCCAAATGACACACACGCAGCAGGACTCTAGGGCAGAAAGCAAATTCTGGGAGACCTGACCTCAGGAAAGTAGAAAAGAATCTGCAGGTTTTGTTGGTTCTCTCCACTAACTGCTTCTCAAGAGGGCATTGTAATATGTGGTGTGTAAAGTATGCTTCCTGGAAAGCCAGCTGATTATAAGTGAAATAGAAGATATGCTTACATGTTGTATGAGTTCTGGTCACCAAGATGAGACTTCTTGCAAGGAACAGACACTCTGGTATGCCTAGTTCTATGAAGGGACATTCACAGCTATGAACAGAGTTTGTGGCTGTTCACCCATCAGACATTTTGCTGCTCTATTTTGAGTGTAGAGATCGGTAGCACTCCATCTAATATGGCCTATAATTTATATCTCCCTGAAGCCATAAACCTCCTGTGGGTTTTCATGTTCTTCTACAACTAGATTTTGTGTCTTTAAAATAGCAATAATAGTGCTTTCTCTCTGCACTGCTCAGTTGGTTCCAGGTAGAATAGGGTGTTGCGTGTACATGCTAAAGGGCAGCATACATGAAGGCACAGGAAAACAGCTCGCCAGTGGGTGGGGTAGTCTTATCTTTATTTCTCATTGCTGCTTTGCTACAACAGTGGCCGCATTTCCCCTCCCTATTCTTTCCATCCTTCTTGTCCTTCTTCAAATCATGCACTGCATGTAGCCTTTCTTTACAGAAACTCTTTTTCAAATAATGATCCAATCATATAAAAATAAGATGAGTAGCACCCAACAAACTCTTGGATTAGCTTATAAATATGGGAGGGAAAAGACAGAAAAATCTCATCCAGTCTTTTTTTTTTTGTTTTTTAACTGTATTTAGTACAGGGTCTACAGGGTGTCACTACATAGATAGGACTCATAGTGATTCTTCCTGTTTTCAGCTTCCCAAGAGCTGGGCTTATAGGCATGTGCCACCACGCCCAGTCTCAGTTGCCCTTTCAGTGCACCCTGGGTACGGGGCCAGCACAGCACACTAGGAATTGAACTCCTGTTGCTGCACCTGCCTAAACAGGTGCCTTAGTCCGCTGAGCTGTCTGGCCAGTCCTCATCTAGTCTGTAGGATCAATGTCAACTATGATAACATCCTGAGTTAAGTCTGGTTGACCAGTAGCTCCTAACAAAACTGTTTGTTAGTGGATATATTTTTTTTTGTCAGCATAGATGTTTAATTAGTCTATTATATATAATATATACACATGCTTTTTATTGATTTGACTTCTTTTAATGCTAGAAATTAAGGCTGTAGGCATGGCTAAAAGCAACCTATAATTGTCAGAAAATAAAATTAAATTCTAGAGTGCTTATAGTAACAAGGGTGTATGATGTATTAATTTTCAAAATTTTGTTAAAAAAGTTAACGCAACAAGAAAAAAAGTAGCTAAGAAATAACTCCAAATGCCACGGTTTACAAAATTGCTTCCAGTTGTGTGCAGAAAACTCACTGGCCATTACCAGAGATTACAGATTATTTCTGTCTTTCTTCAAGTCTAAGTTATTAAAGTTTAAAAACTATTTGAGAACTTTTGGAAGGCTCAAAATGAATGAGGCCCTCTCTGTGTGCAGTCTCCACAATTCTTCTAGACAAGGAAACATTAGCCATGGGAGCAAGGAACCAACAACGGTCTGGGGATGGGCTGTAGAGCCTCTTCGGTCCCTGACCAGCCAGCCCGCAGCCTCCCTGTGGGTCGCAGAGCTGATGTCATATTGACTAGTCTGTCTTCCTTTAGGTCACTAAGGTGCCCATGGTATTGGGAGACCAGAAGTGAAGGCAAAAAACTATGGGAGCCAAAGCAAAACCAAACAAAGGCAGACCCACGGCTCGTTTTCTGGCTCCTCCCTGCTCACAGCAGTGCAGCCCCATTTTCCTTGTTTGTTTTTATACATTCTTGTTTGCCCCACAGGCATCAAGCTGTTAGTGTGTACAGGAGGGATTAAAGCGAGACTGCATGTTGGATGAAATATAAATTAAAATTATACTTCTGTCAGTCTGGAGTCTAGGATTGTTTCTCAAGGTCTCCCCAAACACTTAATTTCAAATGAGTCTTCATTTATTACTTCAGGAAAGGCCAAATGCATAATTTATCAGCAGCTTTCAGTCAATATACCCTTATAAGCATGTTTCCCATGAGCCTTTGAGTAAAAATATGTTATGCTAATTCTATTAGTTGGGTACACAAGAGCTGTCTAAGAGAGTAAACAAGCATTAAAAGGAGACACATGTGAACAAAGAAAGACCTGACAACCTACTGTCCAGGGTCAAATTGCCAAGGGAATAGGATGTGTTGAGTTTGCCTTGTTATTTATGCTAGGACTGTCCCACTCAGTCAGACTCTGAGTCACCTAGTGACTACGTGTGGGTGACAGGGCTAAGGTGACAGGCAGAGTAGAGCTCTCATGGGTGGGTGAGGACTTACCGGGTCTCTAGTGGCACGTTGCTGTTTAGCACCCAGCTGTCCTGAAGCTGCACGGACTCTGGTGTGGTGGCCAGGTCGTTGGGTGCCGGGGCAGGGGCATGGATCTGACTTCGTCGATTGGTCAGCGAGTTCCTGTTGAGGGAGTTGGCAGATGAGTGGTGATGTGACAATGTGTGGTTGTGAGGGGGTGGCAGAGGAGGCCTCAGAGTCGACTGGCTGTGGTGGTTCGGAGGACCTGGAAAAAGAAGAAAGAAAAACAGCTATCAGTGCCTGTGGGTCCCAGTCTCAAGCTCTCCGCAAATCTGGAAAATAGAATTTGGAACTAAAGTCCCTGTGTGGACCACAGCTGGAAGCTACAAGCTAGAGAGGCAGGTGAGACTGCAGGAGGTATTTCAGTGCTGAGTACAAGTAAATAATATCCTTTAATTTGCATTTATGCATATGCATCCAGTGCAGAATAATGAGGAACAAGGTTAGGAAGACTAAGTTGATGAGGGATGACCAGTGGAAGCATTCCAACTGCATAGTACTACAATAAAAGGAACATGACACATAAGGGTGACCATTGTCACAGCGCATTTCTATTCCACTTCTGAATTTTGCATTGCATTTTTCTTCCTCTACACCTTCCCTTATCCCTTCCCCTTTTCCATCTCTTCCTTTTCCTCTGTGATGCTGGGGATGGAACACGAGACTTCCCTCACGACGGGCAAGTGCTCTACCACTAAACTCCATCCCCAGAAGCT
This sequence comes from Capromys pilorides, assembly GCA_004027915.1. Classification (NCBI taxonomy): domain Eukaryota; kingdom Metazoa; phylum Chordata; class Mammalia; order Rodentia; family Capromyidae; genus Capromys; species Capromys pilorides. The sequence continues at coordinate 26,533 of PVKN010001915.1, read as the reverse complement.
GCATGAGGCCTTTCCAATACATACATTGATTTTTGTGGAAGCAGAAAGTAGAGCCATGGTTACCAAACACTGGGGAGGTCTGGTGGGGGTGGAGAGAGGTGGGGAGAGTCTGGCCAGGGGAACACACGACAGTGTTCTGGTGTCCTCCTGCACAGCAGGGTGACTACAACCAGTAGTACTGTGCGTTCCCAAATTGCTAAAACATAAAGTTGAATGTTGTATCACAATGAAATAAATGCTTGCTGTGACAGAGATGTTTAGTGTCCTCCTCTGGTCACTACACGATATGTACATGTATCACAAAACTGTGTACAGTTTGCATGTATCAATTGAAAATAAAGCTGGGCTGTAGCTCAGTGTTAGAGTGCTTGCCTGGCACACACAGAGCTCTGAGTGACACCTAAATAAATAAACAATAAATAAATTAATTCTTCTTTTTAAGGGGAGTAAACATATTTGACTGCAAGTTAGGGAATCTCATATTTAAACTCATGGTCAGGCAGGAAGGTGAAGAGAGCCAGCTGTGAGCAGAACTGAACTGCAGAGAGAGCAGAGTCCCTGCTGGGCCCTGGGCTAGTGTGGCCCTGTGGGCTGGGGTAGCAGGGAAGCTACCAGACAAGGCTTCCAGCTTTGTTGGAAAAACTGGAAAGTCTGGACTTGTGGATGAAATTTCTTGGGTTTTGGAGGTGTTGACAGCTAACTCTAAACACATGAATAAATAAGAAAACACTTACGCTTGTCTATATGCTTTTAAAAAAAATGAGTTACCCTAGCACACCTGCGAAGCTATTCGGATCAGCAGGTTGATAACTTCTCTTCTCTGAGAGGCGAACCCTGTGGACTCTGCCTCTGGAGAAGGTCAGGGGGGACATTTTTCAAGCCCTGAACCCTACTCCAGACTGCATCCTATTTTTAAAGTAATGACATCTTCTCTCTTTGCAGGAAAAATGAACAAATGTGAACCCTACTCCTGGAAACACTCCAGTGTCATGATAAAAACACAGACAACTCTGCACATGGTTTTGGTAGCCGCCAATTCTCAATCTGCACAATGGCATAGATTAAGCACAATGAAAAAGAAAGTAGTGCCCTTTGTGACGTAAGCCTATAATTTCATTTTAATGGATGCTGAAACATGACTTTTAATTTATGTCCTTTGAGAAAGTTTATTTTTTTGAAGCCTCCAGTCAGGGCTGGCAGCTCACCAGGTGACTGCTGAGCCTTGTCATTTTGGCCCCTGCCAACTTTTAAAATCCTAAGCCCCTGCTGTCCTGGCTTTAAGAAGTTGGCTCAAGTCATTTTAAACAAGCAATTTGACACAAATTTCAACTACTTGTCTCCTTATGTGGCCAGGCTACATCTCCAAAAGGTGTAATCTACATGCTAGGGTTCCTGCAAAGTCTGCAGAAACATTCTGAGGAAAAGACAACATGTCAAAAAGATACTAGGTTTAGAGACCGTCATGACCAACAAAATAGGGAAGAAAAATGTGGAGAAAACTAGTTCCTTAAAGTCTGCATCTTTGGACTGAAATTACTTGGAGGATTTAAAAAAAAAACAACATTCATAAAAAGACAGCTAAACCCCAGTGGGAAATGCCACAGCACAGTTGTATGGATTTTAAATCGTGTCCTCCAAATGAACCTGTAATTCATTTTTTACATTATGCATCAGCGACACCTTAACTACATCTTTGGGGGAGTTTCATAGCTGTACCAGGCTATTATATTTTCTGGCATTGTTGTCTACCTGGCAGTGTATTATTACATAGTTATTTAGCATTTGTCTGTCTCACATTCGTGGAATGAGGTGGGAGGGGGTGTGTGTGAAATGATGTCATCACAATAACTCAGAGTTGCTCTCCTAGCCCCTCACATGTGGTGAATGAATTCTCTTCCCCTCTCTAAACTCCCACCCTAGCGGTATCATTGTTTCCCATTAGGTAATTATGAGTCTTCCCTGAGGAAGATGAGGTCAGTGTACAGTGAGAATCCAGCATCTCCAACCCAAGCCCTGGCCTCCCACTGCCCTTTGCTTCTCATCCTGCCCTGGCTCACTGGACCGCATAATCCATTCAAGTACAGAGGCCTGAGAGGGATTCATTCACTAACTGTTGTGCGGAATGCTCCTGCTTCCTGTTTGTCATCCTGGAGCTAAATTTTCCTTGGCTACCCTAGCCTTGGTGGCCTTCCGCTGTCTCCCCACGTGCACAAGAGGAATTCCTGTGGTTGTCAGTATGTGATGGTACCCAGAGGTGCTGCCCAGGGGACAGGCAGACCAGCCTGGATGCTACCCAGTGTGTTCTAAGTAATATGGATGGTGCATTTTTTAGTCTGCTGGAAGAAAGGTCAAGTTCTCTTCTACTTTTTCTAAAGAGAAAGCTTAGAACCTCTGGAAGAATTAGAAGAAAAAAAAAGAGGAAAGGAAGATGAAAGAATACTTAATACTCCACTCATTCTACCCTACTAGGAAATAGCATTCTATTTCACTGCAAATAAATTCCGTTACTGATAACAAAATAAAAAGAAATATCTAGTATCCTTATCATGGGAAGTTGTTCTAATTATTGCAGTTATTTCCACTGTGATGTTGATTTTATTTGTTCCAGAAACTATCCAAAAGTCAGCGTATTGACTAGGTAAAGAAGATAGAAGCAAAGGACAATTACAGTGCAGTGTAATAAATGCCACCACTGTGGAACATAGAGAGCGATATGGGAATGTCCAAATGGGGCCCACAGCTAGAGGTCAGGAGACAAAATCTAAAGGACTGCTTCAAGAACCGACTTTGCCGCTAGCTGCAGAACCAGAGCATGCACCTTATTTCTTAAATTTCAGCTTATTCATTTCCCAAGTAGTGAAAAACAGCAGTAACTACTTGCTAAGGTTGCTGTGAATGCACAGAAAAAGGATGAGTAGAAGACAGCTAAACATGCACCTGGTGACTGGCGAGTTCCCCACAGCTATGCACGCAGAACACTGCTTCTTTCAGGGACAAAAGGGTGGAAAAAAATATAACTGCAGCTCCCAGATGTATTTAAATCTAGGTTTTTAAAAATCTAGGTCAAAAGTGACAGATTGGCAGCTCTCCATCAGAATACTGTCAAAGATCCAAAATCAATATTTTATAAAGTATTCAGAATTCTTCTAGAGCAAAAAAACAAAGTGAAAATATTGGGTATCCCATCATGACCATAGAATCGAGGTAAATGCCCCTGAGCTGTCTTCCTAATTTACCACAAGCCCTAACCATTTCTGTTATCATATCTTGCTGGAAACAATCAACTGCATTTCTGTCTCCTTATGCTATTATGTTTTTGACACCTAGTGTGCCCAGAGGTACTGTGGCATCCAGTGTAGGCAATGTCCCTCCAACATGACAAGATCCTGCTACAACTCATAAGCGGAAGCACTTTTGCATCTATCAGCTTTTGTCATAGTCATTCAACACACTTGCTGGTTGGGAAGATTTTTTATATCAAAAGTGCAGACAATGCCTGACAAATACACTTTCTGCTTTCGAAGAAGTTAAAACACATGAAAAATGCTTTCTAAATCAAAGGGCGTCTCCAATCTACAGTGAGACAAAAATGCATAGCTCAGCTTGATGAGAAGACCTCACTGTCCATTCTAAATTTCGAGTATTTGTTTGGTTTAATTAATATGCATATTATTTATGGCTCTACTATTACATAAATACAAAAATCGCATGAGAATGCAATTTAACCACAAATAACTGCATCAGATGAATGCTTACATGGTATCAACCCAATAAATATGCTATTAATAGGTAAAAGGCAACTGTCATTAAAATCTCACTGGTGACCTACTGTATGGCACCTGATTCACCTTGAGTCAAGTGTCTTAAAGTTATTTTTAGGTACTAGGTGGCTTTTAATCTTAGGAAGAAGAAACTGTTATACTGGTTCTTTGCTAAAAGCTAAAGAAGGTATAGTCAAGTCTCCTAGAAAAGGTAAGCATATTTCTAGGGCAGGTGCTTTGTGTATCCTGAAATGTGAAGTGCATGCATAAGCACTACTCCGAGTATTGGCACAATAAGGTCTGAGCATTCATGTTTTGGATGTTTTGTGGGAGAGTTTCTGCCTGCTGATTTTTCCATGAAAGTCATTCGCATATTTTCTCCTGCATTTGCTATTGGCTGACAGTGGAGTCTTAAGAGAGAACAAGCAGTCCTGTCTCCTTGAGTAGTTGCACCAATTCAAGCAAAGATCTGAGGACTACAGACCTTGGTGTAGCCACTCTTGGGTTGCCTACAGCAGAGTTGCTAAAAAAACACAGGGAAACACCCAGCAAGCTCACATTTTAAATAACACAAAGGAAGAATATCACAAGGAGTGAAAGAAGTTAATTGTTAAGGATTGGCTATTGTTCTCTGTCTTAATAAGCAGCTAGGGGAGGCATCTAGGCTTGATCTGCTCTTGCCAAAGCTGAGGGTCTGGAGGTGTGGGAGGGCAAGGACGCACTGAAATGGCTTTGTCTTGTTTTAAAGTGTGTGCTGAATTTTCCTGGTGATTCAATATGATGATGAAGTATACAAAAGAAAAAATAAAGGTAAGGGCCTGCTTACCGCTAATAAATCACTCATTCCCAGAGCTGCATGCTCACTCTTGGTCTTTAAGCATATCAACCCCCTTCAACCTGAGATGGTAAATTAACCACAAACTCTTTGCCCTTTTTCCTGGACCTACCTCTCCAGAGCAAGTTCTGTCTTGACTGCAATTTGAAGATGCTAGTAATTTGAATGGGCTGGTGTTGTCAGAGACTTTGAAATCTCTGGTTAATGAAAACTCTGTTCAAATTTGACTTTGGATGGGATGCAGAGGGAAGTGGGGGTACAGTTTTGCAGAATAGCAAGCTCTGGGTAGAAGTGAGGATGGTAGATCTGCTCACTGATGGCCAGCCCGCCAGTTGGATTATACCACTTACTAAACATGTAAACTCTGGAAAGCTAATACTCTTTTCTGTTTCTTCATCTGTAGAATGGGTACAGTAATTTAACTTTATATATATGTATATAAAGTAAAATATGTAATATATATATATATATAATCTTTTGGTACAAGGTCTTGCCATGCAGTTCAGAATCATAGTGGTCCTCCTGTCTCAGCCTCTCCAGCACTGGGATTACAGATATGTGCCACCACGCCTGGTTTGGGGGCAAGTGTGGCACACCCCCAGGGGTCCAGGCATGAGATATTAGGGATTGAACTTGGGACCTTGACCTTGCCAGGCAGGTGCTTATGCTGCCGAGCTACCTCCCCAGACCTCATACGTATTTTTTAGGGGACTCAGATGAAAATATTTTAAGATCCTTGCACAATTCTGGCATATAGTCAGCTATGAATAAATACTATTAATGTATTATTATTTGGAACGATTAGTGGTACTGACTGTAGCCATAGGAAGCTGACTGTGAGAGACATGGTGAGTGCCTCCTAGGAAGCCATGGGCACCCGGACCCCAGCTCTTTGAGATGGATTCTTGAAGGAAAGTTTTAAAAATTAACATGTGGAGCTAACATCCCCACCTCTCGTCCCTACTATCTTCTAGCTCAGCCAGTAGAAAGGCTGTATGAAGAGTGTATGAATCACATGGCCTGGGGCATTGAGAGAGGCAGTTCCAAGGGTGCATTTCTGAAAGATCATCTTCCAGGTTCACCGACAAAACCATAACTACTAGTGACAATACGATGGCAATACTGACCGCAGGAGCCAGGACTTAAATCCTCCTTGCATGTCTGGTACTTTGTAGAGCGTTGTGCTTGAGTGGTGTGCACAGTAAAGTCTTGATTCACGAGGACTTCCATTTGCAGACAAAAGCATGTGACAAAATTTCCTTCCACTCACAGACTCCACATTGGGTGACAAACACAAGTGCAGCCATCTTTCCTCCAATCATACAACAAATTAAGTTCAAGAACGGAGGTCACCGTCGTGGGATAGACCACTTGCCCTCACTATGACACGGTTCCAGCAAGTCAGGGTCAGAGGAGTTACGTAGTGCACCAAATGTCACACAGCATAGTACTCGGTATTCTGTTATTTCTTTATCTGATCCCAAGGTCTTTTCCTGTACTAGCCCTATGCAAAGGAACACCACACCAGAGCACACTGACACAGAGACAAGACAGGACCCTGGCCTGGGCAGAGGTGCACCTAGCAAGTACAGAGCACATCTAGCTTGAGTTATTATTATTATTTTTTTCACACATGGGCCTAAATGGCAGAATGAGATCTTGTGAGAAATTGGAGGGAAGCCCCCAACTCCAGGCTTTGCACTGCCACACAACGCTGCTTGAATTGGAAGAAACAGACCAGAGCAGCTGAACTGCAGCGCAATCTCTTTTTCATGCCACTGCCATTGGTGTGTGGCTGAGTGCAATAAGGGCTGTTGCAAACTGAGCCAGGGGCCTGCTCTGGCTTGGCCTGGCCTGATCAGAAGTATTTTGCCAGCACCTGGGTATGGAGGAATACAGGGAGTGGGTCCAAACCTAACCTCCTCCTGTGTTTGGAAAGAAATTTCCTGATTTTCCTTTACACAGCTTTGGATTTGAGCTTGTTTCTTTTTCCCTGCTTGAACATCTACTGAGCTATTTGTCTCCTAACGCAGGGACTTCTGCGCTCTGCCCCTGACATACCTGTGGTGTTGCTGGCTTCAAAGGGCAGGTGCATGGTGTGGAGTGTTATCTCACAACGGCCACAGCCAGCGGGAGCTGAAGCCTTGCAGAATAGCAGGGCAAGGAAGAAGAGGTGAGCAGGAGTGAGCCAAATTGTCTCTCCTCTTGCATCTCCCAGCACGTGGGCTGCAGCTCTGCTTGGTGCCACTTGGCAGGGAGTCCACATATCCCATCCCAAGGAACTGTCCTTGGCAGAACAGCCTCTCTCAGCCTGCATGGAGAGCCCAGGAAGGTGAGGGCCGTGTTCACTGGTAAAGAAGGATTTATAGTTCCTTGCTCAAGAAAAATATATGAGCTCAGAGAAAAACCATGCCACGTACGTTCTCAATGACACACAGATCAGCACCTTGTGGCAGAAACATGGGAATTACCACCACAAAGAGCAATCATTTGCAGTCTTAGAAACCCAAGTTTTGTCAACTCTCCCTGTACTCATAAAAGACTAGGGCTGAAGGAGTATGTGAGAGCCTCTAAGAACAATGGTTCTCACCTAGTAGCCCAGTTGCGTGATAAGCACTATGCGTAGTGCATCTCATTTAAAACCTACAAGACCTTTCCAAGTGGACATGTCCTTCCCTTTGAAAGTGAGATTGTGAAGGAGCATGGAGCGACTGTAAGTTTCCCACCTTAGAGTTTTGGCGCTGAACTGTTATCTATCTATCGCCCTTCTGGTCGGTCACTGCACGCTGCGTACATCTCTTTTATGACCCTCAGAACATGGTTTCCTATTATTTTTGATTGTGAGCTTCTCCAGGGAAAAGTGTCTGTCCCATCTGCTTTTACATACCCAGAGAGAGGCCACAATGACTGAAACAGCACTAGCAGGGAAGGAAGGAAGAAAGGAAGGAAGGAAGGAAGGAAGGAAGGAAGGAAGGAAGGAAGGAAGGAAGGGACAACCTATGTTCCTGGAGCTCATGTTTGAAAGTCGCAGTGGGAAGGGATCTGAATATATTTCTAGTGTTGTCTCTTTTTTTAAAATTAATTTTTAAAAATAAATTTAGTACAGGGTCTACAGGGTCTCACTATGTACATCGGACTCATAATGATTCTCCTGTTTTCAGCCTCCCAAGCTCTGGGATTAGTGGCGTGCATCACCACACTGAGTCTCAGTTGCTGTCTCATTGTGCCCCAGGGGCAGGGCTGGCATAACATACTGGGGATCAAACCCCAGCCACTGTGCTCTGTTGAAGCAGGTGCTTTAGACCCCTGAGCTATCTCACTGGCCGCTAGTGCTGTCTTTTGAGGAATCCAGCAATTTGCTGGAATCCATGGGGGGCCTTCTCTAATCTTCCCAAATCTTTTTGCCCTGAGAAATTCCTTTAATAGGGAGCTAGCCCAGGAGAAGGAGACTTTCAGTCCTTGCATCTTCATTGCTGGTTCTGTCTGATCACCTTTTCTTTGCTTTTAGATACCTGACATACCATCAAATCCATCTTTCTAAAGTACACATTTTTGTATTTCCTTAGTAGACTCATTGAGGTGTGTAACCATTATCATCAAATTTTAGATTATTTTCATCAACTTCCATGCAAGTACCATATGGCATGGCAGTTCCTCCTGGTTCTTGCCCTCCGTTGCACAACCTGTAGCAGATGTGAATATACTTTCATTTCTATCATTCTGCCTATGCTGGGCATTTGATAGAAATGGTGATTGCCTTTGTTTTTTTTTTTTTTTTTAAGACCATGATGTCTGGCCATTGCTGTCCTATTGGAGCCTATCAAAATTAAATTTCAGATGTGCACACTTCAAAATAACCTTCCCTGAAAGGATAAAAATACCTTTCCCTGAAGGCAATCTTCCGTGAGTACCTTTTGGCTGAGTCCTTGCTACTGTAGATATTTTTCAGATGGAGACTGTCAGGGAGGGCCACTGCAAAGCCACTTGCATGCTGGAGGGTGTGAAGAGGAGCCTGGAGTATGTTTTAATGATTCGGGCATTACCAGCTCCCAGCAGGGGAAGGGAGACACAGCTCAAATTGGGTGGCCACACCTGTTCAGTCTAAGCCCAGCCAGGCCTAGGCAGGCACTGTTATGAGGTGGGGGAGGCCCGAGGGGATCTTGAATTGGTTGCCCAATGAGCAGCTGCCCCTGGCTCAGGTGTTTAATAGCAAATAGTTGCCTTATTTGGCACTGACTCTCCCAAATAGGGCAAGTTCTCAAGCAGGATGCATCAAGAAGGGATTTTAATCTTAGGTATTCCATCATTTCACCACATTCCACACCCAGTCTTTGCTTTCCTAATTCATTAGGAAAAGATTCCCTGAGATCAGTCTCAACCCCATTGGACAGACGGACAGACAGACAGACAGACAGACAGACAGACAGACACACACACACACACACACACACACACACACGAAACAGAGACAGACTCACAGATGGAGAGATCTCTTGAAATACTTGAGAAGAATGCTTCTACAGGAGAGATTTTATTTCAAAGTTGCATCTGAGCAGTGTCTATCTGAGCATTTCCATAAATCTACATTACCCTAGGTATTTGGGCATCCTCTGGGAGAAGAAAGCTTATCAGTAGAAAGTAATGATTTTGGGTTTTTCAATTGCCCTAAGGATCCTGACAATACTATTAAGACCCATGAGCTCCCTGTCGAGAAGTTTAGCAGTGAAATTATTAATACGTGCAGACGTTCTGCTGATTGTTGCGCTGTAGCAGAAAATACTGTCTGTTATTTGAGGTGCATTATCACTTTCCCTAGCAGAGAATTGCATCAAAAATTTAAACTGTTCTCATCCCACCTCATCACACGGCTTTTCAAGGTCTTATTATAAAATAGGTTGGGCATAATTTGGATATTTCCCTATCTAAGGAAGATAATATGTTTTTCAAAGATCAAACTACTTTGTTTTGTGGGGGAGGGGGAAGCCTTTGTAGTAGAATTCTCTCCCATCAAGATGCCATTATTTAGCCTTTTAACTAGGTTTTCTGTGGGGTGTATTTTATTCCTTCCTTTTTTTTTTTCCTCTGAAATATTCATGATGTTTCCCCAAACCAAATAGATGAGGACCAAAATAAAGATAAATATGGTTTTGATTTCAGATTGAGCTTCTGAGGAACAGAGTATTGGGGACAAACTGTGACCTGCGCCATTCCTTAACACTAAGAATGACCGAAGTACACCAGCTAAATGGCAAGGGTGGGAGAAAGGTTCCTGGAGCATTTTCACTTCAAAGCTCAGCAGAGTTATTTACTATCTGGGTGACCTTTTCCCAAAATCTCTCCTGGTACATGTCTTATAGGGCAAGGGAACAAGAGTTTCTCCATGCTATATAAACAGAAGTCAGCTGAATGTCAGATCTTGGTCTGTATCCTCTTTCACGGCAAGTGGCAGACGACCTAATGGGATGTGCAGAGTGCACTTCACACTATGTTTTCAGGATACTTTCTCTGTCTTTAGAACACACACACACACACACACACACACACACACACACAGATATGCACATCCATATACACATACATGCACACATACATACACATACATACAGTTACCCAAGAAAAAAGAATATCTGAACACTTCTTGCAGCAGAATCGATGGCCTAAATCACATGGCTCAAACTTACTGTCAGACAGAGTGCCCGGTGGTTGAGCAGGGAAAAATGAGGAAACACCCTTCTGCCCACAGAGCCCCAGACGCAAATGATTTTAGAAGAATACCGCCTGGGAGCTGAGTGTGCTGTAGAGCCCTCAGTTTTAGAGCTGCCGAGGAGGCAGGGCCCCCAGGATGCCTGGTTTCCATGCAGCATCACTGGAGAAAAAGGATGCTTCAGTTTCCCATTCATTTTCAGGGTTTCTCAGTCCCTGAGATGCTGACCTCTTCAGTTTGGCCTGGGGTACTGTCGGCATTAGACAGCCAAAAATTTAAGGGGCTTATGCTTTGCATGCCTGTGCTTCCTCATCCCTAACAGGGTCCAGCATAAAAAGTGGTTAATTACAGTTTCTTTTGGGAAAGACAATTAAATAAGACAGTACATGGAAAGCTCTCAGTAAGCACATTGATGGAGCCAGTCAAATAGCTCAGCAGATTAAAGAACCTGCAAGCAGGTGCAGGGGCCAGGGGCTGGAACTCTAGGCCTGCTGTGCCAGCCCTGCCCTCAGGGTACGCTGAGATGGTGATTGAGACTGGGTGTGGTGGTGCTTGCTTGTAATGCCAGCTCTTGGGAGGCTATAAACAGGCAGATCACTATGAGTCTGATCTAATAGTGAGACCCTGAACACTCTGTAGACCCTCCCCTAAAACAACAACAACAACAACAACACCCCACAAAACACATTAATGCATCATTTACTTATTTATGGCTGAATTAATCAACTTTTTTTGAAGTACTGATAAGGAAGCAGTATAGAATCTATAATCAAAGATTATTATTAGGATGACTTGAAAATTTTCTGTTACCAGATACTTTCAAGGTAATTAGGACCATTAAGAATAAGGGCTCCTTTGTTCTACTAATGAGTTAGAGCAGCTCTTGGTCTTATGGGAACATTAAAATAATCAGTGGGCTTATTTTTCATATTTGAAGCTCAAATACACCAGAATAAATCTATCAGATGTGGACAATTTGAGTTGCCTTATAGTAGCCACTTCTCTTTGATCAATTCTTTTGTTGTCTATGAAAATCAGCTCCAGAAAGGCATAGGTTTTCTGCGGCACTGCTAGTGCTAAAGCATCAGCCCTCTTTTGCATGAAATTTCTACAGTAAAATCAAGATTTTTTAAGTTTCTCTGGTTCATTTATGAACCATACAGGCTGTTTTATCACTGTAATCCATTCCTGAGCGCCTTACTAATGGCCTGAGTTGTTCACTGCATTTGGGTGGTTTAAGTCATAAACTAGCAATTTGTTTCTGAGGGCTTCTTGAGTTACTGAAACATTCTAGTATTCATCACCCCAAATAAGATCATTCTTAACCCCATAATGCAGAAAGGGAATCATCTCTCATGTGAAATAAATCAGATTTGGCATGAAAATGGTCTTCATTTCTAACACTGCCTCTCTGACACTTTAATAGCGCGATCTAGAACGATTTTCTGATACTATTTGATCAGAGACCTGAAAGATATAGGGAGAGAACCATCCCACTATTTGGCAGAGGAAACAGCAAAAATAAAGACGTTTTAAATGTGGCACAGGCAGAAGAATTGCTTGGAAAAGAAGCCGAAGTGTCTTCCAATCAGCTTCAAGAAAAAAAGTTTTTTTTACTTTTTTTTTTAATTATTCGGTACAAGGTCTCCTATGCAGCTTGGACTTGTAGTGATCCTCCTGTGTGAGCCTCCCCAGCACTGGGATTACAGATGTGTATCACCATACCTAGTTTTGGTGACTGGCACAGTGGCATGGCACGTGGTACCAGGGATTGAATCTGAATCTTTGGGCTTACCAAGCAGGCACTTAGACTGCTGAGCCATCTCCCCTTCCAAGAAAGAAAGTTCTTGAAGAAAGCATTAAAATAAAGGAAAAAGGATCTAGACCCTTATAGCTTCAGATCCCTATCTGGAAGCCAGCCGCAGGCCCTTTGCACTTGCTGAAGCCTTAGCCTTAGGACGCAGATCATTGATAAGCTCACTCCTTCAGTGCCTCCCAGCTGCAGCTCAAATGTCGTCGCGCAAGACAACCTCACTAGTCTCTTCCTGCTTAATTTGCTTTCTTTCTCCCCAAAGTCCATCCTGGCACCTATTTTTTAATCATCTCTCCTTTTGCACTAGAAAGTAAACATCATGAAGACAAAGATATTAATTTAGTCTCTGTTAAATCAATGGTCTTATAACACTTGGCTGGTTTAATTAACTAGTTATTTAATTATACCTTGACAAGTACGACCAGAAAAAATGGGCTGCAAGCACACCAAATTCCAACAAGAAAGCTGATGTTTCAAGTGCATGCTATCACTTGGGACAAACCTCGAAACTTAAACTTGGCCAAACTTCAAGAAAAAAGATTGTGGGTATCCTTGCCAAAACATAATTCTCTCTCTCTTTCTCTCTCAAACTAGCAATTTTTTTCTCTTCTTGCAGTGGCCCAAACATGACAACAAATGCTTAGGAGCAGAGATCCCAATGGAATGAAGGAGGCAACATCCTCCCTCACACCCCAAGTGGAAATGACACATTTCACTTCCAAACGTTGCCTAACAGGATCTCCTGTGGCCCTCTGCCTTCTGAAAAATGTTCACTTTCCATCACAAATCCATTGTGTTAAAAAAAAAAAAATAAGGCTTAGCTGAAGGCCTGTCTCACCCGGGCAACATGAATCCTAATTCTTCTGTTGTGTTTGGTGATATAAAATGCAGCTGAAAGGGCGAGGAAGAGAGGCTAGTGCCATAAAGGGTTTGCAAATCAGAAACAAAATATGTGGAATTCACCTCCTTTGGGAAGCCTTTTGAAATCAGAGGACATGAAACTCTATGACTTTCTCAACTCACTGTGCTGATGGGTGGAACCTATTTCCTGGTGGCTCTGTTCTAGGTGTAGCCCTGGAGGTATCTTGACCCTATCTTGAACAGCTCCAGGTGGTCAGATGTAGCCCATTAAGTGTGCTCAGTGACCTACAAATGACATAGAATCAGATGGAGTTTCCAGTCTAGGTGTGCCACCTTGTACAGAGCCAGCAAAGCCAGCTGTGAATAGTCCCTTACTAAAGCTTCTCACATTCTCTGTGAGAAACTGAAGTGATGATTTTCTTTATGAAATTCTTTTTTGTCTTCTCTCCAGCTCAATTCCTTTCACAAGAACAGTGACAGATGACCTGAGCTCTCTTTTGTCAAATTACTTTCAGTCATTTATTTGTATGTTTATTCTCTCCTTCACATCTTCATTCGTTCACGGGTTCATTCTGCCATCCAATACTGAGCACCTATCCTTGAGCCAATGGTTTGCAGAGGTACCAAGTCCCTCATCTGTAGGAAGATAGAAACCTACCTTATGCTGTCCTTTTGTGTGAGCCACTGCTTCCACCTTAACTCTTTCATTTCTCCTGTGGTTGTGAGCTACAAAAATGCCTTACTTTTCCACATACAATGCATTTTCACTTATATTTTAGTTCAGATATAAAAATTTGGTGAGGGACATATGCCGTATTTCCCTGAAAATTTCATGATCACCATCTCTCTTTTTCCTCTCCTTTCTTCTCTTTCAAGGCTAAGTTGATATTCTGCTGGCTCTACACACTTACATATCCCGAAGTACAAGGATTTTTACTAGCATACCATTTAATGGATGCTCTGTGGTACATTCAGAAATTCACAAGAATTTTAATTATTACCTGTGGAGAGAAACTATAACGTTTTGATTCATTTGTGTTTTCAGCTGAATGTGGTATTTATCAACTGTCTTTTATGTTTAATTCTAGATAATAAAGCATGGCGAATTGGAGTCCTCAATTATGTGCACAGAAGACGTGCCATACGACGTGCTTTGCAAGGTTCAGACTCAGAATTCCTGCCCTGGCTGCTGAATTGCTGAGAGGGGTACATGCGAGCATGCAGCAGTAGTAGGGTGCAGAAGACAGCTGGGGCTACTCCTCAGCAGCACATGTGGTGCTCCTGGTGTGTGTAAAAAGCAGCTTTCTTCTTGGGATTCGAGAAGCCCAAGTGCAGCTGCAGGCTCTGAGTGGGCCTCCCTGCCTGCATTTCCTCCACTAGTCCATCTCCACCTACCTCACACTTTCAGGTACAGTTAGCACTAGTCAAGCTGACTCCATGGACAGGACAAATAGCAAACATCATTGATATGTTTGTGTAACTAAGGCACATGCAGTATGAGTCAAAGAAGATGCCCAAAATAGAAACACAGGACACAAGCAAACATACTGTATGCTTCTTCTTCTTCTTTTTTTTTTAAGAGTTAACTGACAGAAAAGTTAAGGGCCATTTCATTAGGGAATGAAAAAATAAATGACTTATGAAATTAACCAGGAGCAGCACTTGACAAAAGAGAATATCGTGACAGGGACACACATTTTACTTTGACAGACGTGAAAGCTAATCAAAATACCATGATGAGAATTTTCCTACATTGCTGGTGGGGATGCAAAATGATACAGCCACTCTGGCAAAGTTTCCACTGATGTTACATTTATCAGTCATCTAATAATCACAGTCCTAGGTAGTCACCCTGGAGGAATGAAAGCCTACGTTGACCCCAAAGTTGGCACATGACAATTTATTGCAGCTTTCTTCATAAAAACTGAAAACAACCAGATGTCCTACACACAAATGAGTAAATAAAGTATAATAATGCATACAACAGGATATCATGCAGTGACAAAAGGAACAACTAGAGTTAATAACAATGTGTGGTATATTTGAGCACTGCTAAGAGAGCACTTTTTAAATACTCTCACCACAAAACAATGTGTGTCAGGCAACAGCTCTGTAAATCAGCTTCATTGGGCTTGTGTATAATTTATCCACATAAAACCCTCATCATGTGTATTATCAGTGTACATGATATTTATTTGTGAATTTAAAAGTTTACCTAATTTTCAAAAGAAATAAATTACTGACACGCACAACAACTTGGCTATATTTCAAAGGCACGATGCTGAATGAAAGAAACCAGTTTCAAAAGGCTGCAATGACATAATTGCATTTCTACAGCATTCGTAAAAAGACAAAACTAGTGACATTCAGTGAGTGAGAAGTGGCACTGGCATAGTGCATGAGCAGAAGGGTCACACCGAGAAGGCTTCGGAGTTGGGAAAGCTGTTCAGGGGGGGGGCTGTGGCTGCTGTGCTGGTTACAGATATCTGTCCATGTGTTAAAAGCCATAGCAATATCCGCAGTAAAGCCAATCTTACTAAATGCTAATTTAAAAAATATAATAAGGCAATAAAAAGTCACTACGATGAGTGCTAAAAATAGGGCCAGACAGCTCAGGTCTGTGCAGGAGGGACCTGCTTGAGGGCAAGAGGTGAATCGAACAGGGAAAAGTGAAGACTGTCCCCTGCAAACCCAAGGGGAAAACCAAGCCCAACACTGGAAAATGCACCCAACATATCACCACCTCCTTTATAAAAAAAGCATACTGGAAAAAAACAAAAAGCAAAATTGGAATCAACATCTGTGTAAAGTCCTATTGGCATATCGCTGATTGTCTTTGTATTTGAATTCATTTGAATAATGTTTGTGAAAGCTCACATATCCATCACCAGCTGTTTAAGAAGCATACTGTGTACAAAGGAGAAAGAATGGCTCTGCGGCCCAAAGTTGTCGGCTCTTCCACTGCCACTCGGCACAATCTATAACCTTGCTGAAACATTAACGGCACTACATTATTCATCACAATAAGATTATTAGTTGATTGGAAACAAATTACAGAGCTTTGCAACCTGCTCTACTTCCTGACTGCATATAAGGCAATTTTTCAGAAATAGAAATTGCCACCCAAGAAAAGAAAGTTTCATTTGTCTTAGAAACTTGGGGCCAGGGAGATAGCTCCATGGCACAAGTGCCTGCCTGGCAAGTGCAAGATTGTGAGTTTGAACCCCGGTTCCACCAAAAAAAAAAAAAAAAAAAAAAAAAGAAATGGAGAAACTTAGGGCTACAGAGAGATAGCTCCGTATCTAAGCACCTGTCTACGCAAGCGCAAGGTCTCAGGTTTGATCCCCAGCACCACATACCATGCGATCCCATGCTGAGTGGGCCACCAAGACTGGGCATGGTGGTGCATGCCTGCAATCCCAGTCCTGGGGAGGCTGAAACAGGAGGATCACTATGGGTATGAGCTACACAGTAAGACCCTACACCCAATACCTAAATTAAAAAAAAGAAAAAAGAAAAGAAACTTAGAAAGAAAGGGTCAATTCTAGGAGCAATAAAGTATAAAACCGTAAAACAAAACAAAACAAGAAAACTGAGACTGAAACTCCAAGAATGCCACAGCTCACTGCTAGAAATCTAGAACACGTGCGAAGATAAATGGAGAAAATCATCTCCATTTTGCTGAACAGGTTGGCGCAGGTCTGTGCGCTGCTATGGGTTCATTGGAAAAGACACCTTTAGGAATGTAGGGCGTGTTGAAGAGAGGCCTGGTAGTGAAATGGCTTGGACTGCCCTGGTCTCTACCTCAAACACCAACAACTAACAGCTGCTTTCTCTTCTCGTCAGTCTCACATCCTCCTGACCATTGTCTTCCCCCGTGGGTGCAGCTGAATTCTCTACTTAAAAACCTTTGAACCCATGTCCGGATAATGTTTTCACTAAACACTCTTATTCTTTCCTGTTCTCTGCTCTTGAATGGGCAGCTAAACCCCTTGTCCACAGCCCATTACCCAGATGCGGAGGGTGGCAGTAGCTGGTGGGGGACAGTCACTGCCACAGTTACTGCTATTGTTAAATAGCCACAGTTCAACCTGGGGAAACAGGTGTGGCATAATTAGCGTAGCTGTCTCGGATAGTTGGGCACCTGTGACCTACATAAGTCCTGTCCGTCAGAGCCCAGTCCACCCTCTCCCATAAACACTCATAAAAAACAACTAAAATGCTGTTCTAAATGAAGGGAAAAATTAACGGAAAGGAAAGGGACACACAGAAAAATGACACTGCTTAGGGTCACAGCAGGGCTTTTGGCTCCTGCAAGCCTGCACTGGAAGGGGACCAGAGAAAAGCGAGCTGTGAGAGTGCTACCGGGCACCACGGGCACTGACAGCGGGTCCACCTAGCTCCAGCACATCGAGGGCTCGTCTTCGTGCCTCTGTTTTGCTTTCAGTTTGTAGAGCAGTCGCTGTCTGGTTTCCCTCCACCTTTCCTGGGACCACTCTTCCTTTGACTCTGGCACTTTCATTTAGGCGTTCCGACCTCTCCCATAAACACTCATGAAAAACAACTAAAATGCCATCTATTGTTTTGTTGTTTCCACCCCTTTTGTTTGCTTCAGTTGCCAAGTCAGTAAAACCCATCATTCTGCCTACCTGGAGGACTTAAGGCCAGCGGCCCCCGCACATCCGTGCTGAATGGGTATTAAGCTGAGCCTCCGCGCTGCAATAGTTCCTGCTAGCTGACCGTGGTGGGTGCACACAAATGCCAACCCTGGGAGGCTGCTGCTTGGCAGGCTGGAGCCGAGCTTCCTGTGCTGGGGAAACCCAAGCACCGAATAAGGAGAGGCAGGCAGGAGGAAAGGCAGGTCGGAGCGACGTGGGCAGGCCAGGAGCCAGACAGCCGGTGTTATCTTTGCCTCCCTCCCAGGACTTGCACTGCCAGTCTGGTTAATACCTAGAGGCTCTCGGCGTGTCTCACTGCTCCAGCCAAATTCCCATGTCCCAGTTTCTTCTCTGAAGCAGACCTTTCTCTGTGTTACATCAGTGGCTGGTTTTGTCACTGGAACTTGTTTCCCAGAGGGAGCAGCCCTTTTCAGGTCCTGGCTTTTAAAAGTGATAACGATACAGCATAATGTTAAAGAAAATTTCAGGACAGAAAATAATTAGCATCTGGGCCTTTCTGGAGGTGGTGGTGGTGCTGGGGTGGGGATTGTTTTCTGAATTAAAATGTCATTGTTCCACCCCATTTCCATGTGCCCTTTCTCCCATAGTTTAGGAATAAGGCAATTAATGTCATAGGGTGCTGCAAATTCAAAACATTTGGGAGTTAATGGCAGAATCTGATGTAATATGATGTGAGCAGATTTAATTCTTCTGGAAAACAGCTTTTCTCAACCTGACCAAAAAAAGTAGTCCTGGGGCAATATGTATTCTGGGGGGGAAAAGTCCTAGTTTAAACTGATTTCTAGAATTGGTTTGACAATTCTGGAGCAAGAATTACTTCACACAAACTGTAGCCTCGGATATCTTCATCATATTTACATATCTAGGTAGTCTTTTTTTTTTTTTTTTTGGTCAGCATTTTGAAGATGTCACATTCACTTGCATACTTGCTCATTAACACACTGATGATATTTGCAACAATGACAGCTATTTTTGAGCACTGGCTACCTGATAAATTCTTTTAAGAACTCTACATAGACAATTGTACTCCACCATCACAGTGACCTATCTAGTAGGTGGAGGAGAGGCAGCCATTGCACAGATAGTGAGACTGAGGCTTAAGTCGCACAGCTGGGAAGTAAGAACCAGCCCAGGCCATGTGAACCCACAGCTCTTGCTCTCTGTGATGGTCCTGGGTCATGCGTGAGTCTTCTATCACACATTGTTCCTCAAGGAAGGGGCCCAAATGCCTTCCACACATCTAAACTGACTGTCTGCAGGAGTTTGATATTTTTATTTTAACTGTGCTGTGTGGATATATTAATTCAAAATTGCAAGCTAAATTTGGCTACATTTTTAAAGAGGGCATAATGAGCATAATTCAACATTTAATTGATGACTGAAAACTTATTAAGAGCAAACATAATTGTATGATGCAGTCATACAGCTATACGTCTCCTTGTGATTTATTTTGTCTCCTTCCTTGAGATCAGACCAGGCACAGCCTTCTCCTTTTTTTTTTTTTTTTTTGTCCGTCTTTGAAATTCTTGTCAAAAAGAATATTAAATTTTCTAGGAATCACAAGACCCTAGATAGAGGCCTAATGAAGCACACAAAAGAAAGGTTTTTGTAAAGGTATTTTGTGATCTTTTTTTAAATGTATTTGATACGGAGTTTCACTACACAGCTTGGACTCATAGTGATCCTCTTATTTTCAGCCTCCCCAGTGCTGGGATTATAGGTATGCACCACCACACCTGGTTTTTGTGATCTTAAGAGGGAACTTCAAAAATTTATTTCTCAACTTGTGGTTATAGCCCAAAAACCTAGAGTTGCCCACATCTGAGCCCAGCCTGCACCGTGTTCTGAGTTGCTTCTTCACTGTTTCCTGCATGCGACCTTGTATGCCTGGCTAGAATCTAAAACTGGAAGTGGATTTTGCTTTATATTTGAGAATGAACATTTGCCAGTGCCTTGGTCAGGGCTGGGCCGAACCCTCTTTCTAGGACTTTGGAATTTCATTCTTTCTGATACCATGCAGAGGCTATTATAGGTGGTCCGTAAGATAAGGGGCATGTGTTTTGGCTTAACAGTGAGCAAGCTGTGGGCCATGGAGCATATTCAGTCCCTGGGCTAAGAGTGCTCACCGCATTTTTGATGGGTTGTGAAAAAGAAAGACAAAGTGAAGCATAAAATATTTGTGGAAAGAATCTTTTGACCCTTGGCTTAGTAGCTGACAGAGGCTTTTTGAAGGAAGAGGTCATATAAGCTGTCTCATTATAAATTCATTAGTGTTTACAATCTTATGTCATATATGTATATGTATATACATATAATACATGTATATATGACACCAGCAAGCATAACTGGTTGGTTCAATAGATGTTCATCAATGTTCTGGCTCATTGCAGGGACTGACACCTTGCATAAACACAGGCATTCCTCCCCCCCCAAAAAAAAAAAAATAAATACAGGCATTCTTTAAGTCAGAATCAACCCCTTCAGCTCACTGAAGAAACAATAGAGAGGTAGAGAAAAACCCATCAAGCAAGGCAACCACAACATTTCCTTCCTTAGCTTCCATATTACATCTACTCCTAGTCACTCTGTACAGGAAGGAGACTCTCAAATGCAGACAGAATTCCCCAAGGCAATGGTCAGGCACCCTGCGCAGCGCACCTCTGAGAAGCTTCTACCCTGATTCCCATCCCCAGCTGCAGTCCACTTCATCTTCCACCTGTCCCCACACCCCAGCCCCGGAACAAGCCCCCACTCCCACCCCTCCGGCAGCTCAATACGACAACGGTGAAATCAGCAAACATATCCTTTTCTTCTCAGATGTTTTATGTCTCACTGGCTATTTGGGCTGTATTGAAACACAAATGTCACACTGCTATCTTTAGAACGTTCAGAGTCAGAGCTTAGATCACAGCAGCGGATGGCCTACACATAATAGCGAAGGGATGCAGATCTCATCTCCGCAGCAGCAAAGCTAGCCCAGGTTTCAAAGACAGCTATTAATCTGTGATAAGGAAAAAAAAAAAAAAAAAGGCCGAGGGGCTCAACATCTTCTTTCCAACTGCAGTCCAAAGCAAAGTTAAATAATCCAGCTATTTCTGAAGCAATTAGCGGTCTGTATTATTTCCCAATACTCATGAACGAATCATGTTGAAAACTAGTGCTCTTGACACGTTTCTCTATAAAATCAATTACTTTTAAAAGCAAAAACTCATTCTCCACCATGAGACCATATGAGACACTATCTGCCTGCTGTAAGAGATGCTTCATTTTTAAAGAAATGGGCTGACAGTGTTGCGGTGCAGTCCCTTCCGGTATTATTTGGTATTTCTCACATTTTTGCAGTGAGAAATTTCAAACACATCCCAATACTTTTATGGCCACTCAGTGGCCCACTTTATAGGCATTCTGAAGCAACCCCCAGAGGAAACTCTCATCTTCAGTTAGGAATTAGGTTTCCCAAACTGATATGATCTTAGTTATTAGAAGTGAATTCTCACCCAAGTTCAATCTCTGACATCATAATAAAATACAGTAGCTCCATTTCAGATGAGAAAAAGCTGATTCAGGGAGATACTGTATATCAGGAATATACATAGCAGGAATTGGACCTGAATTTATTTTCCTAGTGCTGTTTCATGGATAACATATTCATTTTCATCAAAAGCAAGCAATTTAAAAGTTCCTCTTGCTGTTGATAATCTCCATAGCAGGAACCTGGGATGATTACAAATAGTGATGCTTTTTAAGCAGCAGAATGCATTTTTGTACTTTCAGAGCATGTCGCATAAAGCATGGTCAGAATGGAATTGCAGTCCCTTGAGAATAGCTTTTCATAGAAATCAAAGGCAAACAAGTCCATCCAGCTAAAGTTGACATTGACAAAGTTATCAGCATTATGCAATGGCCATTTTCTGTAAGAGCGAAAAGAGTAACTCTTTTTGGATTATTTTAAATGACTTTTAATGAATTTCTAGCTTGGTTTAATTAACAGCAACTTGAGAAGAAATCATGTGTTCTTGAAAAGAAAAGCTTCTTCTCTAGAAACAACTATTTCCTACCAGAAATGGACTAATCATTCAAAAAAGTAAATTTTAAAAAGCTCAGTTAATTCAAATGATATTGTAAGTCAATAGTCAATAGGCATCAAAAATTAAGATTTTGGGAGGGAGTTGGTAGTCTGTGCTGCCCCATTCCCTTAAAAACTTCCTTCTTTTCACCTTCATACAGTGTCTTTAAACTTACTTGTTCTTGCATCAAATTGAGATGTTTACATCTAAGCATCCAAAAGCACTCCCAATAAAAACTAATTGCAAAGAACTCTTTGTCTGTAGGGATGGGTCTCAGGTCATGTCATGCCTGCCATTTAAATTAGCTCTGCAAAAGCCCCCCTTATCTGAGTTAGGCCAAACTCAATTGATCTTTTAATGTCTCTGGTCCTCGCTAGAAGAAAGCAAGAATTGTCATTTCCCTAGAGCACAGTAAAGAGATGTGAGCACGCCTTTTCTTTAAGCAATAACCATTAATATGGGTTCCGCTTGCACCAGACATCTGTAATGCTTTGGGCTGTGTTTTCTGTGGCGATCACAGTGTCATCCTGAGAATTGGTGTGTAAGAGGACAGAAGGTGGGGAGGCAGAGCTGAGCTGCTCACTAGGGTTCCTATCCCAGGGCCAAGGCTCTTGTCTTGTGCGCAGACATAGCCCTGAGTCCTAAAGAAACGTTTCATAAATTTTCTTCTACTGATTTTATCACTGCCTATTCCTCTTAGTGACCCATGGCTGACCTTGAAAAGAAACTACTCTGCCATGCAAGGATTCAAAGAATCTGAAATGAGATTTCTAAAGAATATCACTTAAACTCCTTGAGGAGTTTATTTCACAACTCATTCAAATAGACAGTGTTCTCTCAAAGTGAGCCAGAAATAACACTTGATAAATTCAAGACATCTATTGAACATCTATTTTGTGCCTGGTCCTGAGTTCACTATTATGACTTTTAAGATAAGAGTTCACTTATCTTTGAGCAGGCTATGTATAGCTTAGTGGGAGAAACAGATAAACTTTAACAAAATTTTATAATTTGAAAGTGGGAAATGTGCAGGTTGCTTTGGAAGTATCTTCTCAGGATGCTGACATTTTGAAAATCTCTATGACTTTTGCCTGGATTCAGAATTCTCAAGATCAGTGCACTTTCTTTGGTAAGCAAGGTAGGCTCTAACATCCTCTAAGAGGTATTCCTTAAACACCTTTTGAAAAGTCTTGGAACAACCTTGCCCTTCTTCATATATTCTTTAGACAAATATTCTTGTATCTCATGTGCCAGGGAAGGATGTAGTCACAGTGCTCCACCTCCAGTAATCACTAAACAATTCAGTGTGCTGCTCTCTCTACTGGGTGCAATGAGGGAACACAAAGCTCTAGCTATCTGCACAAAAATCTCTTTCCCACAGCTCTATCATGGTACCTGCAATTACACTAAGCATATCCTTTAGGGGCTTGGAGGAAATAACATCTTCAAATTTGCTAAGGCTTCACATTAATTAATTCAGTTATCATCCAGTGTTTCATCACAACTTGGAATTCTGAGGGAGTAGGAAGAAGAAGGCCACAGGTTTTGTACTGGAGTAAGAATGAGGTGGGAATCATTGGAATTTAGGGGCCCTACAAAGGATGAAGACATAACACTAAGATAGGTAAAAATCAAGAAAGCTAAGTTTCTATATTTGACTTGAGATGTTTACTGTGACTCCGCCTACTCCAGAGAAGAAGAGGAGATGGAGAGAAGGAAGAGTGGAAGGAGGAAGAAAAGAGGAGGGAAGAGAAGGAAGACTTGTGATTAATTGCCTTTTGCCTTTCTGCTAAATGGGTCCAAACTACATCCTTTTGGACATCATTGGATATCATTTGGTGTACTAGGATAATGTTCGTAATAGCCTTTTTCTAAACAAAAGAAAACCATGATTGGCATTTGTAACTCAACACATCAGTCTTCCTATGATAGCAGGCATCTGCCTAAGGCAGAGTGACCAGGCTAGCTGGGGTGGGGAGGTGCCCAGGAGCGCGCCAACCGTGCAAATCAAAGAGTAGCATCCTGCAGCCCCAGGCAAGCCAAGCCACGGAGTTTAGTTTTAGTCTTTACTGACACTAACTTCACTTTGAGTGATAAATCCTTTACTCTTCTATCCAAGCTAGAGTAGTTTTTCAAGGGAATGTGAATGAAAAAAAAAAGACCCTCCCAAACTATGTGTCAATAATGCTTCTTTCTTCAAATGCAAACCATTTGCTCAGGCATGCATTGTGTCCTCGCTGCCTATGTGCAGCACACACAAGGAAGCCTCTTGTATGGATTGGCATAAAAATAAGAATCGATTTATGCACTTAGGGCCACCAAGGGAGGGACACAAACCCAGTTGGTGTCCCCGC
The DNA here is from genome assembly GCA_004027915.1 of Capromys pilorides. NCBI lineage: Eukaryota > Metazoa > Chordata > Mammalia > Rodentia > Capromyidae > Capromys > Capromys pilorides. The sequence continues at coordinate 2,459 of PVKN010001915.1, read as the reverse complement.
ATGTAGGAGACTACATTAGCACCACTGCATTCCCTGGTAGGTGTGCAAAACCACATGTGGCTGACAGCTACCCCTACTCAGCAACAAAGATGATCACTGCACCATTCATTCCAAGTGCCCAGGGAATAGTGTAATATTCAAGAAAGGGGTTCTTTGTACTGCACAGCAACTTTAGGATTATGGAACACTAGGAAGTGGAGAGAGACAGAGACATTTTTAGTCTTAAACTGAGGAACTCATCCCTAGTGAAGGGGAGGATGTTTAGTCACGAGCACAGAAGACATCTGCAGAGAAATCAAAACAAAAATCGAAGCAAATTGAAAACACTTAAAAATCTTTTCTCTTTTCTCCTCTGCCATCACAATGCTGTATGTATTCATGCACACATGCGTATACACACAGGCACACACAATGGGTTGCTCTCAAGGAGACAGATCCCAAGCTACTTATACCAAGTTTTATATTGTTTCATTTCAATTAACTTTTTGAGATAATTGTAGGTTCACACGCAGTTGTAAGGAATGATGCAGAGCAATGCCAAACCCTGTTTGTTCAATTTCCCTAGTGGCAACGTTTTGTAGAAACATATGCAAGGTCATAATGAGGACTGATACTGATGTGGTCAAAATACAGAATATTGCCTTCACCAGGCGAGTCCTTCATAGACCAACACTATTATTGTTGTTGTTGTTATTATTGTTATTATTATTATTTGTATTTTTAGGGAAGGGCCTAAAAGGTGTTTAGACTCACAGCGATCTTCCTGTTTGCAGCCTTCCCAAGAGCTGGGATTACAGGTGTGTGTCACCATGCCCTGTCTCAACTGTTGTCTTAGCATGTCCTGTGGGTGGGGCCAGCCTGAAAGGCTCCGGGATCGAATCCCCCTCCCCTGGGCCTGCGCCTGCTTGAAGGCGCTTTAATCAACTGTGATTTTTATACCAACACTGACTTTTTTCACTCCTTCCTTTGGAAAAGTTGAGGTGAATTTACATATGTAAATATGCATCCAATTTCAAGAGTTTTGATTCTATCATCTATCTTCTATCTGTCTGTCTGTCTGTCTGTCTGTCTGTCTATCTGTCTGTCTATCTATGTAAACCTCTCTCTCTCTTTCTCAGTGTAGAATTTATTTCCCCTTTCCCAACCCCTAGAGACCACACTTATGATCTGTTATCATAAATTGATTTTATGTTTTGAACCCATGTAAACCAAATGATAAATAAATACTGTTTTATGTCTGACTTTGCCTCAGCATAGTTGTCAGACTGACCTGTGCTGTTGAGTTCTTGGTAGCTCATCCTTTTGTATAGCTGAATAATATCAGAGCTTATTATTCAGTTGTGGACAGACATTTGGTTTGTTTCCAGTTGGGATTACTGAGAATCAAAACTGCCATTAATATTTGGGCATGGATATGTATTTTTCTTTTTTTGCATCACTACCTAGAAGGAGGCTGGGGATGTGTTTAACTATTTAAGAAAATGCTAGTTTTCTGATTTGGGAAGTAGCTTTGTATTTTATTATGCAGTTAGACATTACTTCCACCACTGCTGTATGTAGGCCTTCCATATCCCTGCCGGTATTTAAGGAATGGTGGAAGATGTTTGGAGACATTTGTAATTCAGCATGGACTGGGTTAAGAGCCTCATGTCAGTGAAAGCCCCAGCTCTCGTGTCTAGCTGGTAATGTCAGACATGATGGGTAATCTCAGGATCCCCAGGTATTTCCAGTGCAGCTGGACCTTCCACTTTGCTTTGAAAGGCAGTGGAGGGAATAAGTTGCATTTGTTTTCAATATATTCATTGCAGTGGAGTCCCTTTGGTTCAGATGAATACTTTCTTCATGCTTTTGTCACCTTTAGCTGAAAGAAGTGTTAACCTATGACATGAACTCTAAATATTTGACTATTTTTAAGCTATTGCCAAGAGAGAGAAAAATTGGCTGACAGGTCAGAGGCAGCCAGTTGGACATTTTGGCCTACTCTGCATGCTCCTGTTGAGAAAAACAATGTTTGGCCCATCAATAGGCACCCTACTGGCTGGTCTGTGTGGCTCCTGGCAAACACCCACAGACAAGAAGAGATCAGAGCTGGTCCCCATGACACTGAGCAAGCAACAAGCAGAAGCACCTCGCCTGTCATCTGCGTTCAGCCAATGGAACCTGAGAGCCAAGAACTGCCCCCAGCTCTGTCACCTGTGAGGAATATGGATGAAGACAAACGCATGACTACTGATTTGATGAAGGGAGGTATTATAATCCCATTTCAGAGCTAGAATGAAGCATCATTTCCTCCATATGGTGCATGTAGGAGATAAGAAAACAGAAACAAGCAGACTCAGGACTTGGCTACTCTTCCTCAGCGCTCACAGGGAGTCACACGTATGAATGTAAGGGTGCGCTCACACTGCAGGCACAGTGCTGCAGCAGTAAAATCCACTTTCATGTAGTTTTTTTTTTTT
>PVKN010001914.1:0-46675 GCA_004027915.1 Capromys pilorides | reverse complement strand
TGGGAGGGCGCTCATAATACTGCTGACAGTAGCAAGCTGCCACATCCTCAGGCTCCAGGCTGCTGATGGTGAGGGTGAAATCTGTCCCAGACCTACTGCCACTGAACCTGTCTGGGACCCCAGTTTGCAAACTGGATGCAACATAGATCAGGAGCTTGGGGGCTTTCCCTGGTTTCTGCTGATACCAGGCCAGAGAGCTATAGATGTATGTACTGGCCTGGCAATTGATGGTGACTCTGTCTCCTGGAGACTTGGACAGGGAGGATGGAGACTGGGTTATCTGGATGTCACATTGCACGTCTATAATTGGAAACAAACAAAAATGTCACAGAACTTACCTTGTTCACAAACTTCCACGGAAAGCCAGACAATACCGCTCACACTGCACTGAGTCGGTTCCCACTGTTGTCCTCCTTACCTGGGAGCCAGAGGAGCATCAGCCCCAGGAGCTGAGTGTGGACCTTCATGACCATGCTGTATCCTGACTGGGACCGACTCCTGCCCAGGGCGCTGCCAGCCTGCTAAGAAGCCCTCAGGGCTGGGCTGGGCTCCTTGCACATGCAAATCAACAGGGCTGGGCAGGCTGGCCCAGCTGCAGGGCTGGCTCCTCTCTGTTCCCTTGCACAGGCCCAGTGTCCCTATTTCCCCCGGGTCAGACCCCAGCAGCTCTCACTGCCCGCAGTGACCCTGCTTCTCCCTGGGACATCATGATGCTAGCAGGCCTCTCCCTACAGAGAATTGTTCAGTAGGTCTGGCAGGTGCCTGTCACTCCCACTGGCCTTGCAAGCAGTGGTCATTCTCGCAGTCTCTGAGAAAAGGTAAGACTTTTGCATCAAAGCACCGAATCTGAATCTCATTTCAAAAGTTTGTGCTTGATGAATGTAAGATTTTACACGTGCATATTTTCCACCCTCCACAGGTTTTGTGGCCCTCAGTGGCATTGATATTTTCGCTTTTCATTATCCCTTGTGTCATGCTATTTTGGAAAATCCTTCTTGTCCCTGCCAATAAGATTCTAAGGGTAAGGTACACGTATACACTGATCACATCCAAAATAGAGAATTTGTACCTCTACGTGATATAACTTGATTTGTCCCTGTTTCCCTCCCCTCCCTTCCACCCCCATTTCCCTTCCCATTTATAAATCTTTGTTTCCATCCTTTCATTCTTTTGTCTGGTTTTTAATTTTTCCTCCTGTCTCTTCCCTTCCCCCAATATCAATTTTTATTAATTTGTGATCTAATTTTTTACAATAAATTTGTTTTATTTTCTCAAATTCAATAATTTTTTAGTTTTCTTGCTGCTATGGATTTGTAAATCAACCATTCTCTTCAGAGAATACTGTTTCAATGGTTTTATCTTTCCTCTAATTTATTAGTATTCTTCTCGTCTAATATGGTAATATGGAGAAGTCCCACATACATTTCAAAAATTGTTCTCGGTCATTGTAGGCAGAGCGTATGGTGCAGACCTTTAAAGCCCACTGGCCCACAGCGCCAGCCACATGCAGACCTCAGCCTTTTACTTGGGTCTTTGGCCTGTGTTACGCCTACCTGAGGTGCAGCTGTGAGGTCTCCAGCTACCACTGCCTTCGCTTTCTCTTTTCCTTTTTATTTATGACTCTCTCCTACATTTCAGGCTTCGAATGTCTGGTTCATGCATGCTTGGAATCTTGGGGTTTTTGGTTTGTCCCTTACACATCTGCAATCTTTAAATTGTGAGTCTCCTCTTTTATCACCAGGGTAATCTTCTCCTTTCTTAGCTTTGAAACTGTTTTCTGGATCTTTTTAATCTTTTTACTGTTAAAGTACAGCTGTTTTTTGAGAACTTGCGTGTTTATCTTGGTTTTTGTTCTTTTTGCTTCATTTTAATCTTTCCAGCACAGTGTGGAGCCCAGGGCCCGTCCACGCGAGGCAGGCTTTGTGCTGCTCAGCCACAGCTATGTCTTGGTGACATTCTTCTCACTGGCACAAAATGTGCAGCACCCACCACGTAAAGAAAGAGAAGTTTATTGGGGCTCACAGTGAGCAGGGGTTTCCGGCCACAGTTAGTGGCTCTCAGGCAAAGAAGGGCTGGGTAGTGGGACACATTGGGTGGGGGGGACCGCACATATGGTGGCCACGATGCAGAGAGGGAGGGGAGGACAGGGTGAGTGTTTGTGCTCTTTGATTATGAATTTCTTAGATTTTTCACTCTGCTCTATTAGTATAATCTAGCTCTTGTGGTGTTTTTTTTTTTTTTTTTTTAATTACAAGACATTTTGGTTATGTCTTTCTTCTGGCAATTGCTTATAGTTATTTTTCTTGTTTATTTTCCTTCATTTGACCTTACCATATGATTTCAATATGATGACTTAAATTAGTTATTAAAATCAAGTTCAAGTTGATGGTAAATGAATCTCACCCCTGTTAATAAAAATCCCATCTCTTTTTCATGGCTGCCACACCTGTTATTCACTGGAGAAAATAAATCTGTGCATATTAGGTTCATATGAATCCAGAATATTATTTTTTGGCATTTGTCTTTTTAATGCTGAAAGAGACAAAGTAAGAAAATAAAAAGTAGTTTTCTCCTAAAATTACAAAATCACTGCTCTTTTTATGCATTTGGCACAGGGTTTCACTACACAGCTCTGACTCACCGTGATCCTCCTGTTTTCAGCCTCCCCAGAGCTGGGATTGTAGGCCTGGCCCACTACGCCTCGTCTCGAGGCTGGCTCAGTGCACCCAGTGGTGGGGCCTGTGCCACGTGTGGTGCCAGGGATGAAATCTGGTCCCTGGGCTTAGTCTGCTGAGCTATCTCACCAGCCCAAAATTATTGCTTTTCATGTTGGTTTTCATGTTTGCTTTTACCAGAGAAGTTTGTATTTTCTCACAGCTTCTAGTTACTATGCCGCCCCCCCCCCATGCCAACTTGAGTCCCTTCTGCTCACCTTCCTTCCATGGTGGACCGCGTGGTCCTGCAGCTCCTCCCCCTCCGTGTGTCTGCCATGTTTCTGCTCATCCTCTTCTGTGTAAGACAATGGGGCAGGCCCTGAAGCATCACCATGTGCCTTCCAAAGGCAGCAAAACCTTTTCTATCTCTTATGCTAGAAACCTTGCCATTCTCATTATACTTAACGTGATGTCTTCGAGTAGTCAGTCTTCTCAGATGCATTTTATTTCCTTAAGCAAAAGATAATTGCTTTGATGATTAATCAAACATTTCTTTAATAGCTGCTATAGTAGAGTATGAAAAATAATGTGCTATGTTATGAGATCTTCAATATCGTACAATATTCCAAATTGCTTTTCAGTTGGCCTAGAACTTATTTTAAAAATGAAATATTTTTAAAATGCCAAAGGAATGCTTCAACATAAGATAATTAAGAACTAATTCTTCTGGGGTGAGTGCGTGTATGCAGAGAATCCCAGCTCTCAGGGGTGGAGACAGAAACATCAAGTGTTCAAGGCCAGCCTGAGTAACTTAGCAATGTGTAAAAAAATTTTTATGAGGCAAGAGAAATCAAGAGATGATAAAGTGTGTCCTAAAGAGGTTTTCAGTAGGATTCCCACTACAACACACACACACACACACACACACACACACACACACAAAGAAAACAAACATCTGCCACATTTATTTGGCATGTAACAAGTCTTAGCAGAATACCAACAACTGCAACAAATGTAGAAGAAATAAAAAAAAGAAAAAGAAAATATAGCTTTAAATGACCATTTAACAGAGGAAATTAAAAGAATGTAAATTCCAAAGCGAACCCCTCTTTTCAGTGCAGTGCAGTTGACTGCTCTTTTGTTCCCAGTAGAACTCGTCTGCTTTGAGCCTAGGCAGAGATGCCGGCCTAGCCCAGGCACAGGAGTGGTGGGGGAGGGGTCCAGATAATATGTGGCTGATGCACAACCTTAGGGGTTGCATATGAACTGACCTCACACCGGACTGGGTCGCTCTCTGTCACATGTGCTGAGGTCGGGGGTGACCGAGGTGCAGGCCACTGCACTATCCAGGGCTCGCCTCTAAGGAGGTGCACTGAAGACTCCTTGAGCTCTCTGGGAAATTCCTATGGTTTGAGGAGTTATGTCACCACAGAAAAAGAAGTATGATATTTTCTAACATGTGGCTTTAAAAGATATTTCCCGCAATGGATTTACTAAGGATAAAACATAAATCTTCAAGTGATGCATATCTCTCTCCAACATAGCTTCCTAAAGTGTATGTAGATCATTTACTAATGTATAAAAATGTAGATTCATATTCAGTACATCTAAGTTGTTTCTTTTATTTTAATTGTATCAGTGTATGTCTTTATGTAGAATAATTGGTTTCATTTTGGAATTTTCCTACATGGACCATATAGTCCTTTTTTTTATTGGACCTAATAGTCTTGATCACTCACAACCTCCCTATGCATTTTCCCTTCCCTCCCCTCAAACCCTGATCCCCTCTCTCATTGTTAGTCATCTTTTTTTTCTGTATTCAGGACAGGGTCTGCAAGGTATTCAGTGTCTCACTATGTAGATGAGACTCATAGTGATTCTCCTGTTTTCAGCCACACAAGTGCTGGGATTACAGGTGCATGTCATGGCGCACAGTCTCGATCGCCTTCTCAGCAGGGGCCTGCATGGCTAATTTTCCATTTTCATATCATCCCGGCTTTTTTTCTGTCTTGCAGAAAAATGCATCCAACCGGAGGTTTTTAGATCAATCGAAATAATCCAGGCTGAGAAAGTAAAATATCATGGTTTCTCTCATATGTAAGTTCCAAGGAAGTTTCTGATTCCATTTTTAATGTTGCTCAGTACTGCTAGGAAAGCTTTTGAATTCTGAAGAAATTTTGAGTGGGAATGAAAATCATACCACATCAATGTGGAGTTTTGCTTCGTATTCTGTCAAGAGTGCTTTAAATTTCTTTGCCCAGTGATTTCTACATATTTCATGCAATTTCTATATTCTCTGGAGAATCCGTGACTTCCTGAAGTTGGATTGCTGTGATGTCAGATTGCTGATGATCAGATGAACATAACATGGGATCAGAACCTTCCTGAGAGAGAGATAATACTGCAAGTTTGGAGCCCAGCTGATGGCCTGGTGTCATCCTCAGTGCTTATGAAGCAAATGCCAGGGCGCCCTTTTCCCTGCCTAGGGCCCTGTGGAAATGCACAGTGAGGGGCAGCAAAGTAATAGAAGAGATTAACACTGATCCCTATGCACGTGCAGGCACACGTGGGGAGGGGGTGAGCAGAGGGAAGCACCCGGGTGAGTGGTGCAGGCAGCTGACACCAGCAGCAGCCTCAGTCCAGGATTCCCAGACAGGCCTGAGAGCCACAGGACCACAAAGCCCAGACCTGGGGCTGCAGATGGAGGAGCAGAGCACCCATCAGAGCTCCAAGGTGTACTGGGAAATTTCCCAGAGCTGTCTCAGAAACCACCATTTCTCCTTGACTTTCGGCATGGTTTAGACTCAAATCACCTGTGTTAACACAAATTCCACTTTAAACTCTTGCCCTAAGCTCTAAATGAGGATCAGAGAAGCTTTCATTTTTAAGTCATATTGATGCTTCTATTTTGTTTGGTTTTAATTTATGCATCTTGGATGGGTTTAATCTCAGGCCACTGAAAGGCTGCAGTTTGACAGTCACTCCTTTTAAAAAATAAAACGTGTTTCTCTAATATCTCATATCCAAATTCAGGTCCCTAATTAATTGAACAGATGCAATGTCCACCCTGCACTGCTGAGGAGGAGAAAAGACAACTAAGGGGCAAAGAAACACCCCAGCGCCTTCAGCCAAAGCCTCTGAGGGCTGTTCAGAACCCAGCTGCTTCTAAAAAGCACTCTCAGCAGGTGCAGGCACCGGGAGGTGCAGCTGGGGCAGCCCAGCCTCACTCTTCTGCTTCCTGGGAGGTTTATGTCGTGGGCTGTATCACTGTGGGAGGGGAACTGCTATACTGCTGACAGTAATAAGTGGCAGCATCCTCAGGCTGCAGGCTGCTGATAGTGAGGGTGTACTCTTGCCCTGATCCACTGCCGCTGAACCTCGGTGGGATCCCATCTTGTAGAATGCTTCCAGCATACATTAGGAGTTTAGGGGATTCTCCTGGTTTCTGCTGATACCAACTTAATTCACCATAAATGTCCTCACTGGCTCTGCAGTTGATGGTGACTCTGTCTCCTGGAGATGCGGACAGGGAGGGTGGAGACTGGGTCATCTGAATGTCGCATCTGATACCTGATATTGGAGACCGAAAATAAATATTTACAGGATTATTTTACAAAAAGAATCCACGAAAGCTGGGCAGTACTCACCATACCTTGCTAAGTGACTTCCCAGCCCTGCCCTCCTGTACCTGGCAGCCAGAGCAGCAGGAGCCCAAGGAGCTGAGTGGGGGCTGTCATGGCCATGCTGGGTCCTGATGGCACTGACTCCTGCCCAGGGTGTGAGCACCCGGTTAAAAAGTGTTGAAGGCAGGGGCTGTGCCCTGGGGACATGCAAAGCAGCAGGGCTGGGCGGGGCTGGGCACAGCTGCAGGGCTGCTCACCTCAGGAACTCAGCACAGGCCCATAGGACAACCTCACATTTGATTGAATGTTTTGCTACGAGCAATGTAATTCCCCTTGGAGACACTGCTATAGATGAGTATTAAGACGTTAAATGTTGAAATGTTTGTACAGAATACATAGAATATTGTCTATCCATCTTCTTAGAGGAATGAAGATTATGTTCTTTGCAAGGACCACAAAATAAAACAGTCTATGAAATTGAGACCACTGGGATTTTCAAGTTGGGAATGGAGTTTGATTTATGTGCAGGAGACAAATACAGGCAACTCTTGTCATGGGGAGGAGGAAAGGCACCACCAGCGTGGGATCTGAGAACACAGCTAGACAGGGACTAGAGGAAGGCAGGAGCTGTGACTGGGGAATGTGGAGCATCGTAGAATGTGAAAGGCGGATTCCTTGGCATCCAGCTCCAGAAGGAGCACGGCCTCCCTGACTCCATGCTTCATCTCAGCATGAGTTCTGAGTCCAGAGCAACAAAGAAAGTGCTTGAGTTGCTCAACGGTGATGCAGTCAAGGTGATGCTGTGCAGGACCTGCAGGACACTGACACAGGTCAGCTGCTGGATCTCTGAGTGAGTGCCTGTCTCCTGCTTTCTGAAACATTGCCACATTTTTTGCATTTAATTTTCACAAACGACACATAAGAATTTACTAAAGAAGGACTGGAGTTAGACATTTTCTTCTCTGTGTAATTTCTTGAGAAAAATAGCTATACTGAAAGCTGTACAAACTGCAAATGCTATAAATTCATAATCCTTGGGGTGAGGGGAATATTATTTGTGTTTGCTTTAAATGTGACAATGATAATGAGAACTATAGGGCATAGTATGACAGGGACGTAATGAGTCCTAAGTTGAAAAGAAAGAAAAGATGTAGATCAAACTCATAGCCTTTCATCCTATTTCCCCACTCACAGTCTGATACAAAGTCAGTTAGAACTTGTAAATTATTTAGACTCATGTTTTGAGAAAAGCAAACAATGCGCTAAGCTCCAGGTCAGTGTGCAGAGGCACAGGCAACAGGGATGGATGAGGTTCACATTTTCTGGCCCCTTCTTTAGTTCCTTTTCTAGATTCTGGGTTGAAAAGTAGGATAGTCGTGTCCATGAAAGAACAGCATATTTTTGCTCACCCGGGTTCCAATCCCAGTCCCAGTGACCACTGGTGCAGTGACCTTGGGAGGCCAGCTGGGCTCTCTGATCGCTGGTTCCCCATCTGGGAACTGATATGTTTGGGTGTGATGGGAAGTACTGAGGACTCATCAGCTGATGCTACCTGAGATGTGTGGTACGTGTAGAGGGTTCTACACAGTGCAGTGGCTCTGGGCTCTGGGGACTTTTAAGCTGAGGGTGCTGTGGAAGACACGACTAGGCAGATGTCATCTTCAGTAACGGGTGATCAATACTAGTTGTACAACAAACAGCTCCCATACTGCTCACCATAGCGCTTTCTGCAGTCCAGCATGATTCACCAAGCCATCCATGGATTCATTAGAAAGCTAAGGGAGGGGAGCAGCAACGACCCCAGCACATTCAGTCAGGGTTTCCTCAGCTCCACTGAGTTAGTTTCTCATAACTGTTGTGACCAGTGACTAAAAATAAAGCAGTAGCTTGAAATAGCAGAAAAGCACCATTTAATACTTCTGGGAACAAGATACAGAGTATATTTCCATGAGTGAGGACAAAAGACACTAAAATGGTGGCTCCTTGCAGAGCTTCCGAGGAGGAATCCACCCCATGCCTCACAAGCACTGGGTATAGCACTCCATGACTCAGGCCACTTCACTCTGTCCCACTTCACTGACTGTTATGGCTGAGTCTAGATTTCCCCACAGAGTCCCATGAGGTGATGGGTGTGGCTGTGTCAGAGGTAAGCTGATCTAGAAGTGTGACACAGGGGTTTCTTCACAGTGCAACGCTAACTTTCCTGAAAGTACGCACAAGTGTAGGATTGCTGCCCTCCCTATATAAGCTAGAAAAAAATGTAAGAGAAAAGGAAGCTAGGGTCCCTCCTTCTCGTCTATTGCCTCCTCCAGGCTGACCTGAGCTGTCTCTCCTGTGGGTTCTGTCTGCCATACCTCCATGCCTTGGTGCTGGCCAATGACGCCCTGATACTTCCACACAGTGGGAGGTCAATGAACCTTTCTCCTTCAACTTTGGATGTCAGATATTTTGTCCAATCAGCATGAAAATAAGAAATTTTGGGCAATAGGAAAGAGTTCACCGCTGTAGCATTACAAGGCCATGGCCTCCAGAGCTCTCAGAACTATCTCATGGGAAATGGAAGAATTGGGAAGGGTTCCATAACACAGCTGAAGAAATAGACTGAATCTGCTGAGGCTCTCCATAATGAGAGACTCTGGTCTTAGCTCCAAAGTTCAGAGTGCTGAGGAGAAGTGCATCCTGTAGGACCAGACTAGAAGTTTCTGCTCCAGAGAAAGACTGCCCTGGCTGCTGGCCTCCCACAGTGTCCGTGAGTCCTCACAGAAAGTTGTTCTGCAGTTTACTCGTGTCCAGAGACTAGTTAAGTTTATGATAAAGGGAAGCAGACTAATTGTTGTAGCATACACGAAATTACAAGACGGTCTAAAGTTAAGGCACTGGGCTGCCTACTGCTGGAGGCTATGAGCCTATTGATGTCACCAATCAACAGCAATGGGCCCAGCAAAATAACTTAAAATGATTTCAGTGTGGTGAGGGAAAAAGTCCGAAGCCTGTAGATGGCAAAAATACAGCAGAAGAGATCACAACTGCTGAAACAATGAAGAAGAAAACACAAAGGACGTCCTGGGGGCGTCTCTGAAAAGCTAGGATTCCTTTCCTTCAAGTTTCACAATGAAGAAACTAAAAGACTGTGCTTTGTAAAAGTGTCCTAGTGTCCCAGAGCACCATGTTTCAGTGTGGTAGTGGCCTACAATTTGTTCCTCAAATGTTAGTTCATGGCACTAGGCTCCTGTACCCCCACACTGTAAAAACCTCTCTTCAACTGCAACTTGCAGGAGACAATGACGTTACTCATGTGGTGCTGGCTTGGTCAGCACGCAGAGTACAGGAGGTATAAGGTTCCCACCAGGACTTTTTAAAAAACTCTTGGAAGGTTTGGAGGCCACATGAAGAGTGTCTGCTCAGGACCACGGGCTGTTACACAAGGAGATCACCTCAGAATACTGTGTGCTCTGGTCACTTCAGAAGGACAGTTACTGTCCTGGAAAAGTCTTCATACGACAAGGGCAAAGTAGTATATGGCACTATACAACCTTGTGTAACTCAATTGCAAGACATATTCATTTTCATCAATGGGAACCAAACAGCTATGACTCTAGCAGAGATTCCACCCGATGTGAGTGGCCTGAGCCTGGATGAAGGCATAGGGTTGGAATGCAGGACTCTAGAGGCCTAACAGAAAGACTTCAAGTTCAAGCCCAGCCTGGCCAAATTTGAAGGAGCAATAGATGAGAATTTAGCACAGTGTGGGGCCACTGGAATGAATTCCAACTGAGGGGCAATGAGGAGGGGGAGCTAGAAGGAGAAAGAGAGAGAAAAGAAGAGAGGAACAAAGGAAGAGAGGCAAAGAGAGAGGAAGAGAGGAGTGGAAGGGGAGAGGCACTGTGAGAAGGGGGAGGTGGTTCTGCTGTGGCGCCTGAACCTCAGCTGCACTGCAAGCTCACAGTCCCACTCCCATGCATGCCGAGCTGCGTCCTCTCTTAAATCAGCGGAGGCGTTCTAATGTCTGTGTGAATGGGATGAGGAGGAGAAAGAGACTTGGGGAGCAGAGGAGTCACCCTAACTCTTCTTCAAACATTCGAATGAAATTCAGAGCCAGTCAATATCGGAAAAATGCTGTCAGGAGGACAGGGCAGAAGAGAAGTAGGGGGGCCCCACCCGCCTCACACTTATGCTTCCCTGGCAGGTTTATGTCATGGCCTGTATCACCGTGGGAGGAAAATTGCTACACTGCTGACAGCAACAAGTGGCAGCATCCTCAGGCTGCAGGCTGCTGATGGTGAGAGCGTAATCTTGCCCTGACCCACTGCCGCTGAACCTCGATGGGATCCCGGATTGCAGATAGTCCGTATAACAGATGAGGAGCCTAGGAGCTTCCCCTGGCTTCTGCTGGTACCAATTCAAATAGCTGTAAATGTCCTCACTGGCTCTGCAGTTGATGGTGACTGTGTCTCCAAGAAATGATGACAGGGAGGGTGGAGACTGGGTCATCTCGATGTCGCATCTGATACCTGATGTTGGAAACACAAAAACAAATATTCACAGGCTTCCAAAAAAACCAGGCTGTACTATGGACTCTCTAAAACTTCAGTCCCCAGCAGTGCCCTTCTGTACCTGGCAACCAGAGCAGCATGAGACCCAGGAGCTGAGTGGGGACATTCATGGCCATGCTGTGTCCTGACTGGGGTTGACCTCTGACCAGGGAGTGAGCAGCCTCTGAAGAAATCCTCAGGGCTGGGCAGGGCTCTGGGCACTTGCAAATCAGCAGGGCTGGGCAAGGTGGGCACAGCCACAGGGCTGGCTTCTCTCCGCACAGGCTATCTGACTGCTGGGGTCGCTCTCAGAGCTGGACCGCACAGATTCCCTGCTGAGAATGGGTTTCTTTAGGGGACACAGGACAGCATGAGGCTGCTCTGCCTTGGGCACAGTGCACGCCTGTCCTCGCTGTGGTTCCCAGCATACTCGCTTGAGCTCCTTCACCACAGCCCCATGCCTAGGTCCCTCGGAGAAGCAGGAGTGAGGGAAAACAAGAGGCCAGCTCAGGCTCAGGCTGTGAAAGAGAACTGGAGACATGACCGGGGACTGTGGAAACATTCCTGGAGCAGGGCGACGCTTCTCTACACCTCATTTCTAATTTTTTTTCATACATAAACACATGCACATAATTCCCGCATCTTCCAGAAAGAACAGCTCTGAACCCCAGCCAGCTTCTAGCTCTAATTTTTATTTTTATTATAAGTTAGAATGGTCTTTGAAGCAAATACATAAAACTGTAGCAATTATTAAAACTCTGAATCAAAGTCCACATTTTGATGGAATTTGGATCAGAGCATCAGCTCAGAGGCAGCAGACAGGGCACAAGAGCCTGATTTCTTCCCTGCCGCTGTCGAAGCGCACACTTCTCAGTGTCGGCCTCCGTGCCCCGTGGTCTAAAGAAGGCTGCTGGCAGTGGCTCTCGCCTCTCTTCCAGTAACGGTCTCTGAAGGAAACCCAGACAGAGAAGTTCACTCCCTGGCCCATCCCAGGTGTGTGGAGATCATTCCAGTCCCTCTCCCCTTCTCCATTCCTCCAGCTTCTCACTGCTCAGAGGCTCCCAGGAGCCCCCAACGCCTGCTCCTGCCTGGGCTGCAAGGGGCCCCGCTGGGCTTCTCCTGCTCAGCCCTTCAGAGCTGCTGATGAGCAAACTGCAGAGAGCAGAGCTGACTGTGCTAAGCGTGTTGATGCTTAATAGGACTTTAAAATTAAATCACCCTGAGCTCCTAACTTACACTGGACAGACAAGAGGGATCAGAGGGACAACGTGATCTGCCGTGATAGGGTCAGGCAGGAGTCCAGGGAAACAAACCCTCACCCTGGTGCTAAGGCTGATTCAGGAATGCAGGAAGTGTGGATGTGGGCTGTGAACTGAAGGCCATAACAGGTTTTCATGCCCTGGAGTGAGTGGAAGAGATGGAGACCAGGGACCTGGATGGAGGCTGAGGTAAGGGACACAGAGCTGGGAGGTACAGAGCTCTGGCCTGGGCTCTGGGGAAAGCAGCTGCACCGTTGCTCCATGGAGCAGAGAACCTGGGTGTCCCATGGCGCTGCCTGGCAGGAGATCCAGGGAAGGAGAGGACTCAGCACTCTGCTGCTGACCAAGGTGAGAGCCCCAGGACAGCGACACAGTGAGCAGCCAGGAGCACAGCGCTGCCCTGGCTCTGGGAGCACAAGGTTCTCATTGCTAATCTCACTGGGCCTGAGTGGCTGAGGCTAACAGGGGATCAGCAAAAGTCCCCATCCCAGAGTCTCAAAGTCGCCCAGTTTCTCACGTGTTGAGCAAGATGAGGAGCAGATGTTCCAAAAATCATGATGTAAGCTGCTTCTCTGCTCTGTGCTCCTAACACAGGAACTAATAAAGTAAAGGACCAACAAGTGCCCTTTCTAATAGTGTACGTGTTGTTTCAAATTCTGACAAGTTTAAACTGAGCAGAAAGACTCCAGCATCAGCACATCACCTCCTGTTCCTTTGCCACCATGGAGCCTGAGGAGCACGAAGCTCAGGGCCCAGCCTCAGCCCCTGTGGACCAAGAAGTGCTTTGGTTCAGGGCTGAGGACTCTGGAGAGTGACAGAGGACCAGGTGTGCTGTCATAGCTCCCTCCTACTCCCCCTTCCCCTCCTCTCAGGGCCTCCTCTCAGGGCCTCCTCGAGGGCAACTTCTCTGCACCTCTCAGTGCACTTGAGATCTGGGGTTCTGTCAGCTCCAGCTCTGCACCCATGAGGCCACTCCATGCTTGCTTCACCCACAGCTGGGCACGTGCAGAGCTGCGGCCCTCGTGCTCTCACCCAGCCTGCCTCAGTGCTGACCAGAGGCCTGCTGGGAAGCTGATCAAAGGCAGGTGCATTACAAAGTAAAACAGGAAATACTAAGGAACAGGCCGCTGGGAAGACCCAGCCATTGATCCCAGAGGCCTGAGAGCTGCCGTGAGTCCCGAAAGCTGGGCAGAGATCTTTGGACCTCAGCAGCTACCTACAGAAAGAGGATCACCTCTGCAGCCCAGGGTTTGTAGCCTGAGGCCTCTTGCCTTACTGGGGAGTTGTGCACTAACTAATGGAAGGTCTGCAACACAGCAACCTGTTCTTTCAGTTCCCTAAGGTTTTGACTGAAAGTTTCCACTTACATTCTTGAAGCTGACCCTGTTCTGTGAATTCTCTGGCAAGATTCTGTAGAAATTCAAGGGATTCCTCTTCCTAAATAGAGATTTGACAGAGTAGGTGGCCCTGAAGACCTTCCAGGCTGGACGGGCAGGACATGTGGGGAAGCTGAGGGCTCGTGGTCTAGATCTGATAACGCAGGCCCATCTTCCTGGCACCCCAGACCCCCTTCAGGAGCAGGCTGGGAGCATCCAGCTCCCCTACATGACTTGCACACTCAGCAGGCAGTGGTTGCTCATGGTTGTGGCAACTGAGACCTGGGAAAGCCCTGGAAGTGCAGAGCTCCGCAACATTAACGTATCCTGCCAAAGTCTCCCCTCAACTACTGGAACATTAGTCTTTGACAGGGAAAATGTCTTACTCACTTGTGCAGAATTATTCCTTATATCATGGCTTGCACTTGCTTCTAGACACTAAACTACTAACTAAAAACTGCTGCTCCAAATATGTTGTTTCTTTTCCTATTGCAAAAATTAGGCTGCCTTTCAGTAGAAGGCAACTAGCTGCTTCTGCCTGAAAAAGTTTAATTAAAAGCAAGTTCGCAATAAGGACTCAAAAGAAGAAAATAAATAAATAAATAAGTTTTGGGTGGTACCAGGAATCAATCTCAGGACCTTGCATTTTGTGCATCCCCAACCCCTATAAATTTTTTTATTATTTTTTTTAGAAGAATGACTTAAATACAAAATGTATTTGGAAGGGTTAAAAAAAACCTAAGGTTTATTGTAAGTGTTAATGTTTAATTTTTTGACTAATCTTACATATCTATATCAATCTAAATAGATTTGATGATGAACATATGTAATACGATCATTATTAAATTTTTGTTTTTTTGAAAATCCTGTACTATATGTATTCTTGTTACTGTTTTACTATCTTTGTTTCTGCTATATTTACTCTTTAAAATAAAAAACAATTGTATAACAGACAAAAAGAAAAAAAAGAAGCAAGTCCACAGATGTAACTTTTTTAATTTATGTATTTGGTATAGGGTCTCATCATACAGCTCGGTGATCCTCCTGTCTTTCAGCCTCCCCAGTGCTGGGATGACAGGTGTGTGGCACCATGCCTGGAATCGATCTCTTCTCAGTACACCCGTGATCAGGGTCGGCATGGCATGAGGGACCGGGGATCGAGTCCTACCCCTGGGCTTGCCAAAGCAGACACTTCGTCCACTGAGCTGCCTTGACAGCCCCTAACAACAAAATTTTGAAAATTAAGTAAACATAGGACATACTTGAAAAACAAAAGTATAATAACGATGCTTCATTTTTCCAAAAGAAGAAGGAAAAATCTTCACAGTGGTAGAACCTGAAGAACGGGTGGGAGTTTAGTAAGCCATTTTCACCATTTTCTTAAGTATTTAGTGCAGGGTCTGTAGGGTCCCACTACACAGATCAGACTTGTAGTGATCCTCCTGTTTTCAGCCTTCCAAGCACCAGTGATTACAGGTGCACGCCACCAAGCCTAGTCTGAGTCGAAGTCTCAGAGGTGGGGCCAGCAGACATGATGGGGATCGGAGCTGGTCACTGAGCCAGACTACGCAGGCCCTTTAGTGTGCTGAACTATCTGCCCAGCCCTACCGTTTCTTAATTACCATTTCCCTTCCATTATCTGTACTTGATGTGTTCAGAACTTATCCTCATTAATACAGACCATTGAAGAAGTAAAAGTTACTAGGGAAGTAATGAACTGTTGCTGCCAGGAAGGGGATCAATATGGCCCATGTGCCTGGGATCAGCACACAAGGAATGGGATAGGCAGAAGGGATGCATCCTATGCCTCCAGCTGAGACTTCTCTAGGGAAAGTAGCATGACCTTGGATTCTGTGTGGCCCCAGGATCAGCACAGCCTGCAGCCTCCTGTTGGAAATTAACCAGCATCCAGGGGTCCTGCTTTAGCTGTGTCCCTTGTCCTGCCTTCCTGAAGACTTAACTCTGCTCTTCACAGTGAGCTGAGACACTGTGCTTAGGGGAGGTGTAAATTTTTAAAGAACTGAAAGTCACGTGGAAAATAGAAAAATAAGGCAAGGAGATGTTTTCCACCTTGCATCATAATGAGTGCTTTTTCTTCTTACTGCGCAGGCCCAGATGGGCAATGGCCAATGTGCTGAGTGGCAGACTTTCCTCAGAGGTCAACAGAGGCCCCATGGAGGTTCTAGAAAGTGCTGAGTGGCCCTCAGTGCTCTAAATTAGGAAGAAATATGACCAGTCTGGTGCTCCACCTAGAGCATCCAAGCAGTTACATGGGCAACAGAATGTACAACTCCCTGCTCATGGTTTAAACTAGGGTGGGCTCTTGGTGGAAGTCAACGCGGGTCTACATCCCTGTCACCTCCAACACACAGCCAGCAGTGGGAAGGGTGCAGCTAGAGCTACTTCACTAAGACAGGTTCTTCAGAGTAACAAAGGAGGATCGAAAGGGAGGCTCTGCAGGAGCAAAAGGGACCACACATTGTTTTCATTAGTGTTTTCTATACTGTAAGGGATTTTGAAATTAGCTGCTGAAAGGTTTCAAGGATATAAATTCAAAGGCATAGGCAATTTTAAAGGAAAAACTACTGTAAGGGTAAAACACGAATGACTTCCCGGAAACGGGAAAAAAGAGGATAAACAGGCGGGATTTAGAGCAGAATTAAGATACACAAGCCACATGGCATCATAACCAAATGTGATGTGTGCACCATTACCCACTGGGATCTGCTGGGGAAATGGAGATGGAGAATGAACTTGAAGGTGAGTCTGGACACTGAGTGCAGGCTGACCGCGCTTGATTGTGAAATTACAATCGCATGCTGCTGACTGAGAGATTGCAGAGATGGAGAGACACGCGGAGGGCACACAGGCTCTGCCACGGCACTTTACATTGTGCTCTGCAGTGAAATCTGCTCTAAAATTGAAGTCAATCTTGAACAACTTTCTTGGAGCACAAAGAAGGGCTTCTCTCTCGCTGTATAAAATCCACATGACGCCATATCCACACTGCTGATGGGAGCTCCTCAGTGTGCTCCATTAGATCAGGACAGGCACTGTGAGGGCTGCGCTCACAGCTGAGGGGGAGGGAGGGAGAGTTAGGGTGAGAGGAGCCTCCCTCTGTACTTCTACCAAAATACAGAGACCAGCAATGCCTGGCTGCATCTGTGCTACGGCCTCTGCAGGTTGAGACAGCAGAGAGAGAAGTGGGGCCACCCAGCCTCACACTTCTGCTTGCCTGGGAGGTTTTTGTTAAGGCTTGTGTCACTGTGGGAGGCTTACTGTAACCCTGCTGACAGTAATAAGTTCCAACATCCTCAGCCTGCACACCACTGATGGTGAGAGTGAAGTCTGTCCCAGAGCGACTGCCGCTGAACCTCGAGGGGACCCCAGATTGCACATTGGTGGCACCATAGATCAGGAGTTTGGGAGCTTGCCCTGCTTTCTGCTGATACCAGTATAAATAATTGCTAACACTCTGGCTGGCTTGACAATTGATGGTCACTGTCTCTCCTAAAGATGCAGACACTGATGGAGACTGGGTCAACTGGATGTCACATCTGGCACCTGAAAGTGCAAACATAACACAAATATTTACAAGATTAATCAAATTGTAAAAGAACTTGTATAAGTTCCAGGTAGCTCTGACCATGCAATGCTGATGGAATCCCCAGGGCTGCCCCTCCTTACCTGGCAGACAGAGCAGCAGGAGCCCCAGGAGCTGAGCAGGGACCCTCATGGCCATGCTGTGTCCTGGCTGGGACCAACTCCTTCGCAGGGAGTGAGCAGCCTCTGAAGAAGTCCTCAGGGCTGGGCTGGGCTCTGGGCACATGCAAATTAACAGGGCAGGGCGAGGTGGGCACAGCTGCAGGGCTGGCTCCTCTCACCACAGGCCACCTGACTGCTGGGTCCATGTTTGGACCAGGAAGGCACAGATTCCCTGCAGAGAGCAGGTTTCTCCCCCTGGGGCCCAGGACAAAATGAGGCTGCTTGCCCACAGGCACAGGACACTGGGGTTGTTTGTGGGATTCAGAGCTTATTAGCCGTGCTCCTTAAGCACAGCTCTATGATAAGCTCCCTCAGAGAAGCAGGAATTTAGCAGAACAGGAGGCCAGGTTGAGTTTGTCTCTGAAGAGCATTGACCAGTCTGCAGGGAAACTGACACAGCCTTGAGCAGGTCGAGGCTCCTCCACACCCTGGGATTCCTAATCCTTCGGATCTCACAGATGCACACAGGAGCTCTCAGTTCTGCCCTCATCCTAGAAGAGCAGCTCCAAACCCTACATAGGCTCTTATTTTTCTACTTTTTATTTTTTTTCATTGTTTTTTTGTTTGTTTTTCTTCTATATTTATAGGGAAAGATCTATAGGGACAGGGTGTACATGCTCTCACTACTACACTGGGCTTGTAGTGATCCACTTGCTTATAGCTTTCCAAAAGCTGGGATTACAGAGCTAATCTGGCCCTGGGACCTCGAGGCTCTCAGTGCTGATCTCACTGAAGAGGGACAGAGGCCAAGAAGAGGACCACAAATGGTCCCATCCCGGAATCTCGAATCACTCAAGCTCTAGTCTGCTTCAAAATCTGAGGAGCACGCATTACACAAATCACTGTGTAAACTGCTTATTTGTTGTGTGCATGGAACACATTAAGGATTAACTTAACATAGCAATAAATGATCATTCCAACCCCTGGTGTAACATGGTATTTTAAATTCTGGCACATTTCAACTGAACAGAGAGACCCAGCGTCAGCACGTCACGTCCCTGTCCTTCCACACTGCAGGGCCTGAGTAGCACAAAGCTCAGGGCCCACCCTCTGCCCCTGTGGACCATGAAGTGCTCTCGCTCAGTACTGAGGACTCTGGAGAACAGCAGGGGACCAGATCTGCAGTCACTGCCCCTCTTCCAGCCCCACTTCCCCTCCTCGCAGGGCCTCCTCCAGTCCAACTCTTGTTCACCTCACAATGTAGTTCAGTTCTGGGATTCTGTAGCTCTGAACCCATGAGGCCACACCATGCTTATTTCACTCACACTGGCCACATTCAGAGCTGTGGCCCTTCTTCTCTCACCCGCGTGCCTCGCTGCTGACCAGAGGCCTGCTGGGAAGGTGGTCCCAGGCAGGGGGACTGCCAGTCACAAGGTAAAACAGGTGACACTAAGGAACTGGCTGCTGGGAAGAACTAGCCATTGTGCCCAGAAGCCCCAGAGCCCTGTGACATCTGAAAGCTGTGCAGACAGCTTCAGACCTTAGCAGCTCCCTCAAGGGAGAGCATGGCTTCTACAGCCCCTGTGTTCCAGGCTGAGGCTTCAGCACTTGTTTGCTGTGAGATCTTGCGCCATCTACTGGAGACTCTGTAACATAGCGACCATGGTACCCACCTTGGTGCCCTGAGGCCTTCCCTGAGTCTTTTCACTTGTGTTCATAGATGGGACCCTATTCTACCAATTATCAGGCAAGATTCTGTAGAACATTCAGAACATTCCTCTTCGTCATCCACCTACTGAGAACTGAAGCCCAGCACTGCACCTAGAGTTCTAGCACATAAAGTTCACAGGAAAGTGAGCATGACGCGTAACCCACAAGACATGACCCAGATGCAGCTTCCTCAGTGACTGGTGCTTAAGATCCTGCGGGAAATGTTGGTAGAATAAAGAACCTTGTTATAGACCCAAAGCCCGGCCAATCCTTTCCATTCCAGAACCCTCCCAGGGCAGCCTGTGAGAACACAGCAGCCTGCTCACCTGCACTCCCAGCAGCTGGGTGGTGACTCAGCCTTGGCAGCTGCAGTGTGGGAAGAAGGTTCCAGCAGTTCTGGGCTGCTGAAAGCCATGCCACCTGTCTCTCCACAGGGTGCACAGGGAGAGAGGAAGGAATGACCTCTAGCCTCGGGGACCAAGCAGGTCTCCGCTTCCACCAGCACCTCCTTCCCTTAGGGGCCTCTGGGATGACCAGGCTCAAGTCTGATTGCTTCACATCTCTGGAGCAGTGATTGCCCTGACTGTTTCACTGAAAACGCTGAGCTTTATGAACTGGAATAGCATATTGCAGCTCTGGGATTAAACAGTCCTGGGTTCAGGGGAGCCCCCATTGGTGGAATGCTGGTGACTCTGCTAGTGTAGGTGTTGTGCGCAGGATCAAAAAACATTAATTTGCTCCAGAAAACTTCTGAGAGTACTGATGTTGTCCAAACAGAAGGAGGAGGACATAACGCTCAAACTCAAGGAACAACCTCAGAATAGCAAGTGCTTTCGTAGTGATGTCCACATTCAAGTTGAAATTAAAGATGGCAGCAAAACTAAATATTACTCAAGTTCATCCTACATTTTTATCATTTTAAAATGTTAGTTTTAAGGTTATATGGTTTGATAAATTCCTTAGACACATAGATCTGTTTCACTTGATTCCTTCACAATAGCTTAGTAATTCAGTTGCAATTTTATTTTATCTGTAATGATATAAATTTTTGCATTTTTTTCCAGAGTTAATCATCAGGTGCATTGGGGAGGGGACATGGAGGCTCCTTCCTGAGGGCTGAAACCAGTGAACAAGAGCAACGGGGAGTTCATGAGGTGCCTCCAGCAAAGCTTAGCCCCAGGGCGGCTTGGATGTCCACTCCAAGGGGCTCAGCTCATAGTCCTGGATGCCAATGTCTTGCAGCTGCTCCTGCTGGGGCTGCCACTGGCTCTGGAGACTGGGCTGCCCAGAGGCCTGCAGGGTATTCTGGAGAGCTTGCCTGAAGAGATCACTGGTGATTGGTGTCCCCCAATGGACTGCAGAGGACGTTGGTGAGGTGCCTGGGGATTGGGCCTGAGTGCCAGAAGTTGGAGTGGGAGAGCTGCTGGTGCTGCGTTAACTCCGCCACCTCCACTGTGTCCCAGAAAATTTAACTCTTCTCTTCACCCTGAGCTTATGGGAGGGGCTAACATTAAGTAATCATGAAAATGTCATGCAAAGGTGTGGCAAGAAGGGCAGGAGGTATTTTTACCATAAACTCAAGCTGCCTCCTTTCCTTCAAAATGCTCAAGATGGAAGGGAGCCTCCTGGGGATTTTCCTGAGGGACAGAGACCCCCAGCTAGATTAAGAGAAACACGGAATGGCCCCAAGTGACACCAAAGAAGACCAGCGAGAGCCCTAAATTTCCACCTGCAAATCCAGTTAAAGGTAGGAACAAAAGATTACAAATCTTCTTCCTCAGGTTTTAAAAATAACAGTAGACTGTTAATCAAGCAGATCTGTATATTTCTGGGGACGTCTTAGACTCAATGAATACAGTGAAAGTTTCTATTCTGAAAGCATCACTAAGCCGTGGTGTTCTCGCTGATCATAGAAGGCACACAGGGAGTCTGGTCAGTAGCAAGAGGTATTGGTCAATATTTTTAACTATTGTGTTCCTTAATGCAGCATATTGTAGGATTATCTTTCCAAGAGCTTCTAGAGTATAAAAGCAACAATTTGTAATTCCAGATAAGGAAAAATTGAAATAGGAAAACACAAAGGAATTAAAGGAAAAGGGGGAAAAACAATGAATAGGGAGAACGCAGGGATTTCTGGGGCAGTGAAAGGACCTTAGAGTGTATTAAAATGCTGCCCTGTGCCATTACACATGCGTTTCACCTGGTAAAAGACACAGCACCAAGAGCGACTCTTCACGTGAGCTGTGAGCTCTGCGTGTGTATTGATCTTCATTGCTTGCCATTAAAATTGTAATTGGATATCAATGACAGACTGCACTGCCATGTGGGCCAGCTATAAGGG
Source organism: Capromys pilorides (assembly GCA_004027915.1). Taxonomy (NCBI): domain Eukaryota; kingdom Metazoa; phylum Chordata; class Mammalia; order Rodentia; family Capromyidae; genus Capromys; species Capromys pilorides. The sequence continues at coordinate 25,475 of PVKN010001914.1, read as the reverse complement.
CCACCTCAGTCTGTGAAATTTCTTTGTGGCCTTTAATCTCCTCTAAAAATGAAGCAAGTTGTTATGGTTTGTTTCTAACTGTCCTCCAAAAGCCTGAAGTAAATACTGGGGCGGTCAAATATGTGGCTCAAGGGGCGGGGCCAGAAGACCACGGTGGGACTTGAGGGGCGGGTCCAGAGAGGCTCCAACCCTTAAAGTGACCTCACAGCCTCTCCCACACCTAGGCCCATTCATCTGTCTTGGAGGTGTGGAGCAGATCATCCTGGACATGATGGTGCAGCAGAGTCTCGAGGTCTTGCTGTGTAACTCAGGCTGCTTTCAACTTTGGAATCTCCAGTAAATTTAAGATAAATAACCCTTTCCTGCCGTAAGCTTTTGTGTTGAGTATTTATCCTAGCAATGAGAGAAGAGTAACCAAGATGCAAGTCTTTCAAAATTCTTGCTCAGAATGCATAGATGGGCATCTCTGCCGATGTCTGAATGCACAATGATGTCATAAGCCACAGTGATCTGAGCACTGCTCTGTTAGTGCTGCTGGAACTGAGGAAAAAGAGGAGAGTTGGGGAACAAAGGAGGATCTCTGGCCCCTTCTTCTAAAGCCTCCACGTGAACCCCTGAGCCTGGTTGTATCTGAGAAAAGCCCTCCACAGTTGGACACAGCAGATGGGCAACTGGGGTCGCCCAACCTCACACTTCTGCTTCCCTGGGTGGTTTTTTTACGGCCTGAGTCACTGTGGGAGGGTCACTCCAACCCTGCTGACAGTAATAAGTTCCAACATCCTCAGCCTGTACAACACCGATAGTGAGAGTGAAGTCTGTCCCGGAACCACTACCACTAAACCTTGATGGAACCCCAGATTCCAATTCATTTGTAGCATGGATCAGCAGGTTAGGAGATGTTCCTGGTTTCTGTTGACACCAGTGTAAAGCAATGTCAGTATCCTCACTGGCCCTGCAAGTGATGATGACCATGTCTCCTACAGATGCTGACAAGGTGGGCGGAGTCTGACTCATCTGGATGTTACCTCTGGCACCTGAGAGTGGAAGCACAACAAATATCAACATAATCCTCTTAAAACAAGCCCTCCCTGAAGAGCCAGGCAACTCTGAATAGACTACATTGCAAGATCCAAGGAGTGTCTTTCCTCTCCTTGGAGCCAGAGCAGCAGGAGCCACAGGAGCTGCACGTGGAAGCTCATGGCCATGCTGGGTCCTCACTGGGTCTGTATCCCACATAGGCTGTGAGAAGGCTGTCAAGAAGTCCTCAGGGCTTGGCAGAGCTCTGAGTACATGCAAATCAGCAGGGCAGGGCTGGGCTGGTGCAGCTGCAGGACTGGCTCCTCTCAGCACCGTCCCAGCATTCTCTGCGGTCCGTTCCATACGAGGACTGCGCAAGATTCCTGCAGAGAGCAAGGTTCTTTCACCCTTGGGCTGCAGGGCAGAATCCGGCTGCCCTGCCATGAGCGGCTGTGAACTCTTGTTCTCCTCCTGCCTCGCTGCCAACTATGTATCTCTGAATGGCGATGGGCTCTCTAGTTCTGTCCCCTCCACCTCTGAGTCCACAAGGCCACTTCATTCCTGTTTTACACGTGGATGCCCACATTCAGAGCTGGGCATCTTGTTCTCTCACCCACCCTGCCTCATTGCTGATCCAGACTTTGGACTCTAAGAATCCTCCTGTTCTGGCAGACAGCTCATTGGCACAAGAGGTTGCCTGGAAAGCACAAGGTCCTGAGTTCAATCCCAGGTACCAAGAAGGAAACAAAATAAAAATCCTCTGGAAGGACATCACAGTTAGGTAAGTTATCAACCACAAACCAAACAGGGAATACTAAGGAACTGGCTGAAGGGAAGACCTGGCCTAACGTGACAAAGTCCCTGCAGCCCTGTGAGCTTAGAGAGCTGGGCAGAGAGCTCCCTGCCTACTGGCTCCTGACTGGGAAATTCCACTTCAGTGTTATGTGGTTTGTTTATTAAGAGTCTCTTACTCTCATGTAATAGCCTTTGTTTGCCACTTAATGGAAGATATTTTTTTGAATTATGATTTTTTTTTACTTTTAATAAAAAATAGCAGTGTGACAGTTCCTAAACATGTTAGTAGTACATTTCCAATGTCTGATGCAATGCGTATTGTTGTCCTATTAGTTATACAGAGCACAGGGTATAGATATTATTGTTGTTCCAATCATTATAGGTATAAACAAATTTCTTCTCATTGAACTAAGAGAAAGTAATTATATACGTAATCCAAAGTTCAATAATCACAGTGGGTTATTGCTAAAATTGGCAATGTTAGAAGCTGTTGATTTAGGCCTTTTACAGCTCAGGATTCTAATCTAGCTTTCCATTTTATGCCTTGTGGTGAAACTTTTGTGCTGGGTGGTTAAGGGCAAGTTTAAGGTAGACCTGTACAGCAAAATATGTAATTGTTGTATTTGTCAAGGTCTGTCAAATCTCCTCAGGATTTATTTTGGAACCATGTACAGTGCTTTGCAGAACTGTTGTCGGTGTCAGTGATCTGGATGAATCATGGCCATTGCTTGAGCAGTTTGCTCTCTAGGAAAGCCTGAGAGAAGGTTTTCTCTCTAGCTGACTCTCCTTTGGCACACTATGTATCTTCAATCCCTTTCCTCTGTAGCCCCATAATCTCCTTGAACACAAAATTTGGGAAACCACTGAGTTATAGGATGTTATAGCACAGGTTCTCTTATGTCCTGAATCCTCACAGACCTTGAAGGGCTAGGGCCAAAATATTGCCTATCATTGTAGCCCTTCTTTTTCTCTAATTTTTGGTCTGTAAACTCATATTTTTAATCCTCCAGAAGAAAAACTTAGCGATACTATTATTCTATAACATAGGTACTTAAGCATAGCATCACTGTCTTTTTGAGTATCAAACATCTTAGACTTAACTTGGAATTTGGATTTTCTATCAATCATTGATATTCTAATTAATCTCTATATAATGTGATAAAAGCAGTTACACATTTATAAATTTAAGTATATAAAAAACTGAAGTTGGTCAATCCTATGACTTTTTTCCTAGTCTCTTACTTTCATGTAATAGCCTTTTTTGTTTTCTTTTAAATCAATCATTTACTTGATACAGTACAGCAGTAACTGAAATTACATTAGAAACAGCACAAATCTAAAAGACAAGAATAGCAGGAATTCTAAGCACAGTTTTAGTGTTATCCAATGCTACCCTTAGTGTGAAAAATACTTCGGTGGTTCTCAGGACCATAATCTAATTCGGCCCCCTCAGGAATGATTTCATCCCTATCCCACTGCTCAGTTCTCCGGCATACTCTCCAGTCCGTAGAGCAATGAACAATCACGCGAGACTCCCAGTGGTCATGGGGATTAGCTACAACCCGATCTGTCCCCAGGTGGCATGCATGTCCTGTGCAGGGCTGAGGAAATGGGTCCTGAGTTGGGTATGCAGGAGCAGGCTCTTTACAATGAAAGAAGGGCCTAGCCCACCATCTCTGGAGTGCAGAGCAGTCACGCTGTGGTTCAGGAGGACAAGCGTCACCGTGGTCTCCATCCAGGTGGAGGAGGTGCAAAACCTATGTCCCCCCAGTTTCTCTCCACAAAAGTGCTCACAGCCGCTCTCTGTTTTGGGCTACCTCAGAGACAGCACTGACCCATCCAATCTCCAGTGCTTAGACTCGGTGGTGTGCTCTGCCTGCGACTACCAATGACAGAGGAATCATCGGGCTGAATCCAAAGCCTCTGCCCTAAGCTATGCCCTCAAGCTCCGCTCTTCCTTTCAATTTGGAGACCAGGTGTCTACAAGGTGGCCAGGCTGGACTCACATTTGGAATCTTCCTGCCTCAGGCTCTTGAGGCATCGGGATCACCGGACTCTGCCACTTTGAATGGTTGATTCGTACTTCTTAAATGACAGTCATGTGTCTTTTGACAATGACATATGTTCTTAGAGATACAACATGAAGCATTTTTGTTATTTTACAAACATTGCAGAGAGGACTGACACAAACGCCGATGTCTGTGACATCACCAGGTGACATCATCTATGGAAACCTCACTGTACACCTGGTCATCCACTGTTGGACACACTGTCTAATGGCACAGATCTGCATTAGCAGAGCCATTTATGTTGATAAAATAGTGTAACAACGTCAAGGTGAAATCTTTTACTATGCTGCTTAGAGTGCGTTTTATGTTGTCTTATGTAGAAGACGTGACCATAAGTATTAGTTTGTAATTTGTTGTATATTGTGTGGGTTGGGTGTTGACATCTGAGTTGCTAATTTAAAACAAACTTGAGTTCTTTATTCCTTTGAATTACACATGTCATATTCCTTAATGAAAAGGAAATAAAACTAAATTGGAGACTTTTCTTTCCTCCTGCTATGGAAAAGCTTTGTAAAAATGCAACTTGCAAACTTCATGCTAAGTTAAATCAGTGAGACCCACAAGCCTAAGTTCCGGACAGTTTCTCTCATGGGCAATATCCATGGTATGGGTAAAGAGCAAAGTGAAGGACAGAAATGGAGATGAGGAGATGGATCCATGCAGACAGCTGAGCTGTCTCACCAGACCTGGTTGAGCACTTATACACACGGGCAAACTACACCTTACTTTACATCATGCATAAAAATGAGTTAAAATGGGCAAAATATCAGAAAATTAACCACATGAGTGAAGGGCTACAGCACTTGCAAACATGCGCACTGCTAGTAGAAAATGAAAATGATGTGATTTCTAGGAAAAACTTAACAGCAGTTAATTCAGATGTTAACTATGAAACTATCATATGGCTGAGCAATTGCAGTTCGAAAGAAAACAGTGTGAACATTTGCATGCTTGTGTTTATGTCATCATTTAGAAAATAGTTAAAACGAGGTGAGAATCAGTGTGTGTGCTCCTCTGGCGGATGTGAAGCTGCTGCACCTCCTTGATCCACGGCTCACGTTAAAGAGGTGCTGTTAGGACCAAGCAGTGTCACTTTCATGTGGGGACGAAGAGAGCCAACAAAGGAAGTTGTGCAGGAGCACAGTCATCCAAGAGGACAACTCTGAAGGGCATGGCTGTGTAACCAGCACTTCCCCATCTCCTTGGCAGAGCATGCAGGGAGGGCATCTGGGAGGGCATCTGGGAGGAGCATGGGGCCGTCTCAAGGCTGTGACTCCTGCAGCAGACTGGCCCTGCGTGTTTATTCACAGGCCTGCAGCTTTGGCCCAAAGCAACATTGCTTGCGCCTCCTTCCAAACTACGGAACGTGGCACTGACTGGGCACCTTTACCTGAGAACGGCACTCTAGGAAGCTCCTTCGACAATGCTGAGACTTTGCTGGGGCTGATGAAGGCTCCCTGGCGTCAGCTTCTACGAAGCTTCTGGATGTCCTCCAGCTGCCTCCGCATCTGCACTTTCCCAAGGTGTGAGAGCAGTGAGGGCTTAATGCCTAAAGTTGGTGAGAGTGACTGTCACCCTGGAGCCCGTCCTTCCCTCTGAAAATTGCAAACAAGCTGGCTTTGACACTGACTGTCATGGCCGTGAGAGGGACATAACTCTGATGCTGGCCTTTATCCCACATCCTCGTGGGCTTGCCCATCAATGAGACGGGCCCTACCCAAGCTTCTGATGGCCTCAGTAATTCCAGTGGCACAGATATTTAACAGCTTCTGCCACTTTCTTTTTGTCCCTGAAGGTCCTAGCTGTGGAGAATGGGACAGCCCTGACGGGCCACCAATAACTGTCACTGATTGTCGCCCTCTGTGATACTTCAACACGTGACCTTCTGTTGTGGTTTGTGTGTAGGTGTCCCCCCAAAGCCTCGTGTAGTCATGGGATGGCTTCTGGAATTTCTAATTCATTATTGTGGGAATGGATGCTGGCCCTTCCCTGGGGTAGATGATTAGCATTTCAATATGAGAATGGAAGAGAAGTTGGCTGCTTGAGCTGCTGCTAGCTCTCCTTCACACTTGCTTTTTGCCCAGCACCATGAGAGGGTGTTTTCTGCCATGTGCCTCTGTGCCTTGGAGCCAGCTGAGCGTGGACTGAAACCTCCAGTAACTGTGAGCTAAATAAACCTTTCCTTCCCTGATTTGAGTGTTGCGTATCTGGCCCAGCAACGAGAGAAGAGTAAGTGAGACAACTTCCTTTCCATGTCAGCCTCCTGGCGCAGCCCCTGACTGCCAATATTTGAGGTGCAGTTTGTATTCCTTGGAGCCATGATGGAGCAAACAGCATGAGTCCTGCATCAAGGAAGAAGGAAAATGCTACGGCCAGTGTGAGGTGAAGAAGCCGTGTGAGGCTGCTGCAGCAACACCACAGGCTCCTTACAGGGAGCTCTAAGTGCAGGGACTGCATTCCAGAGACATGACCTGAAGTATAGTACAGTAGGACACACACCAGTGCTGTAGGCAACTTACGGTCGTTATTGATTACATGCCATAGATAATGACACGACTGCCCGTGGTGGGTCTGCATGTCCTGAGTCAGCACAAACTGTGAGTGCTGCATCGGACTGTGACACTGACAGCAGCACCACTGGAGCTTTCTGCTCCCTTGGGATGCTATGGAACCACAGTCACAGACGCAATCCTTCACTGACCCAAACGTCACACAGCACGTGACTATGTCCTGCAGTTCATGTTCGCCTTAAGAGTCATCCCGCACAGAATGTGCCACAGACAGAAATGTGCCTCGTGACTCACTCATGTTAGATGCCTGGAATACAGAGCCCTGTGGAGCAAGAAGTAGAAGAGGAGAAAACAGGGAGTGGAGAGAGGAGAGCGGGAGGGACAGAGCCAGGAAGGAGAGGGAAAGTGCTTAGGTCCTACTTTCCTCCTTCCGTGGACCTGAAAAACAATTCTACAGAATATGTGTGTAATTGGACCTTTGGCTCCTGTAACTGGAGAACAGCAACCCTTGATAATCACAGCGCAGACGAAGTTGTACTCGAGTAAGGAGAAAACACAGGACAGTAACGCAGTTCCACCTCAGTAAGCAACAAGAACCACGCAGGGTGAATTAGAATGCTGATGGAATAAACTAAATTAACTACATAATCGTATGCTTGTTCTTTTATGGCTCATTCTCTTTATATATATAAAATTATATTAGGCACAAATTCTTTTGTGAAGTTTAGAAAACGAAGATAGACGTAGACCAACTAAAACCCAAAATTGTGGTAAAGGAAACTGAAGAAGAGTAACACTTCTATGGCTCACTGGAAATGAAACGCTACCCACTTGAATTACATCCTCATAAGCTGTGTCTGCTAGAGTGAACCACGGGTGGAAACGCTAGGAAATCTGGACGTGAACTGAAGGAGCCGCTGCGGAGTGAAACTGAGCACATTGGTCGTAAAGCGCACCCGGGTCATCGAAGCTGTACAACACCCAAGCCAGGTGGAAAGGCTGAGAGAGAGAAGGGGAAACAGCCCTCTCTCCCAGGATTAGAGTCGCAGCCAGCTTTGTGACCGCAACCGTCAAGTAACAAAGGGCTGCTTCTCAAGGGCTGCTCAAGTGTGCTCCATGCTCAGTTTTCCCAAGCCTCGCTAAAACTGTTCCCAGAATAACACAAACAAACCTAACCTACATAATTGAGTCTGTTAACAGATCCTCTCAGTAGATAACTTCTGAAGCAGCATCATAACTGAGGGGAAGCCCAACTTTCACTGCTTTTAAGAAGAGAACTGCTCGCTCTCTCTCTCTCTCTCTCTCTCTCTCTCTCTCTCTCTCTCTCTCTCTCTCTCTCTCTTTCCACACTTTTATCCCTCGTGTGGGCTCAGGAGTGAATACAGTAGCGCAGCAATGGAGGAGGAGAGAGGGGCGTTAAGGGCAGTGGGTGATGGAACCACCTGCTCCACCAGTGACCTCATGAGCAGGACCCCTTTGCATACCTTGGACACCGGAGTCCTCCTGGGCTGTTTTCTCAGAGGTAGGGGTGTCTGTCATCTTTAATTCTTCAAATATTAAGATTTCTGTGTCACAAGCAATGTGATTATTACCTGAGTCTCATGTCTGTCCCCCTTCAGTGCACTGGAATCACCCATCTTTCATGACTTTGCATCAAGAGTACGTACAGCTCTTTGAGAAATAAGCATCTCCTATGTGTTGTATCAGGGCACCTAACCACCCTAAGTCTTAATCTTGTTGCATGTAGCAGCAGATGCTTGAGGTGAGCTTTATGCTGTCCATATTTTACTGTGTCCTTCACAATTTAAACCCAGTTTTAAAATTGTAAGCACTGGGCTGGGGAGATAGCTCACTGGAATAAGCACCGGCCTGATAATTAAAAGATCCTGAGTTTGATCCTGGTGCCACAAAAAATAAATAAATAAATAAATAAATAAATAAATAAATAAATAAATAAAACAAAAGAGAAGAAAATGTAAGCGTCACCCTTTGAAGCAGAAAATAGTAATTATGCAAATTAAACAATCTTGGCATTACAATATTCTACCTATAGTGAACTTATAAAAGTACACCTGAGGATTCAAATAGGAAAGGTTATCGCCCATTATTCACAGCACATCCTTGCTAAAGATAGGATGTGTTCTCTCAAAGGTACTAATAAAAGAAGAAGCAATAAAATAGGTCTTAGAACTTGGATAAGTGGAAAATGCAAATATCTGAATATCACCAAACATAATTTATAAGAAACACAGCCCACATCTGAAGTTTTCAACGTCTATTTAACTTCTGTGGCATCAGTCTGCATGAATTCTCTGGCTCTTCTGAGAAGTTTCCATAAACTCTGAGGGCAGGAGGAGAGGACCATGTGGGCTGTCACTCTGCTGTCTCCTGTCATCATTGCTGGTTGCTCCCAGGGCACTCGATTACCTCGCTGTCCCTCCTGCTTCTGGCACCCAGCCTGGCTGGAGGCTGTGAGCAAAGCCTTCTAGGCCCGCAGAAGCCTTCCCACCCTCGCCCTACGTCACCGTCCTCTCCAGCAGGGCGTGCACCTCCCTGCTCCTTGTGAACTGCCTTCACTCTCTGATCCATGAGCCCCATCCCGAGGGACAATACCTGCACATCTCCCACAGGGACACAGCGCACATGGGCAGTCACTGGTCCCCAGAGCTCCCCTCTGCTGAATCTCCCTCCTCGTCTCCCCTGCCCTCACCAGGGACTCAGAGCAGTGACAGCCTAGGAGCTGAGGAGGGCCCCTCACTTGGAGAAGCTAAACGGAATGAACGTAATAAATGAAGCAAGGCTGTAACTGAGCTTTTATTTCAGACTAGCAGGGAAGGTCGTCCCCGGGGGACCCAGTGCCAATGCGCAGGTGGGTGCAACAGTGTGTGGAGAGCAGGGGAGGCGGCAGCTGTGTGGTGAGGAGTGTGACTGAAGGGACTTGCACCTCTCTTAACCCGCTCGGGTCTGCCTTCTTTGGCATGAGGCTGCTGCGGGCTCGTGCCCCATGGAGGTTCCTGACCCTCGAGCCCCTGCACACTGAGCAGAGCCTGGAAGTGCAGAGTCCAGAAAAGAAGCTCTGATGTCATCCGAGGCCCTGGTGCTGTTACAAGGCAAGTTTGTAGCCACAGCCAAGGCTGCATGGGGCAGGGTCTGAAGCATGGGCTCGAGCTGGGTGACAGTGGAGCTTCAGTCTGCGGTGCTTCTGTGGCCCACAGGGGAGGTGTTTCCTGTGTCTCAGTTGCTCTGCTACATGAGGCTGTGTCATTTAATGGGAACCTGGTGATGTGGGAGGCAGCCCAGGCCCAGCTGGCATGATAGTGACTTCTCTTGTTGTAGGCAGTGGCTATAGCAGTGTCTCTGTCCCGGTGATGCAGCAGGAAGGTGGCAGTGAGTGAGTCGCCTTGACTCAGCAGGTGTCAGAGGAAGTGGACCCTAAACTCTCTCTCTCTCCCTCTCTCTCTCTCTCTCTCTCTCTCTCTCTCTCTCTCTCTCTCTTTCTCTCCCTCCCTCCTCTGCATCAACACAGACACCAACTATACATCACTGGGAGCCCAGGGAGGGGTGGGCCCTGCTGAGTGCCCAGCAGTGCTGGGTCTGCTCCAGGAGGCCCTGTGCTCTGGCTCTTCTAGGTGAAGATGGCCCTACCTCTGTGAGACGAGGAGCTTCTCAGGCTCTGACAGAACCTCCCAGCAAGGGCTTTCCCATGACTGGTGGGAGGGCCATGCCTGTGTTCTCGGGATTTGGTAGTCAGACTTGACATTTTATGTGCTATGCATTTCTAGCACTTCATATGCATTGAGCCAGGGATGAGACCCAGGGCATCCATGTGCGGTGCATAGAGTCTGCTGCTGAAAGCCCCATAGAACCTGGATTTTAAACTGTACTTTTCATTTATTTGCTTTATTTTTGTGTTGATAGCAGGATTGCTCATGTGTCCTAACAACCGAGGAATCCTATAGTGTGAGCTGATGAATTCTATGGTTGAGGACTTATAGTACAGATATCAGCAAGGACTTTAAGACTTAACAAAAATGCCTTCAGCAAGGAAAGACAAGAATGTGTATGAAGGAGGTATTTATGGCCTTGGGCTGGGACCCACTGCCCTGACATGTCCTTTGTGATCCTGCATAACTGACCCAGCCTTAGAATTATTAAAATACAGCTTTGGCCAAAAACACAAGGCCACAGCTTTCTGTGGATGCTCTTAGAATAAGGTGAAGGCCTGGATCAACACTCAGCCTCTGTCTGAGCTATGTTCCTCTCATTCCTGCTCCATGGGGTGCTGAGGAGGATGACGATTAGGTTACGCTGCTTATTTTTTGCTTTTATTTCACCTTTAAGGGAATAAGAGTGTCAATGTCTTTGATATATTTATAAGGATAAAAATATTTTCAGACATACTGTTCTTATTCTAAGAATACCATATGAGATATTTTGTATCTTTAAGTTGGAGGGGAATCAGTCTTCCAGTACAATGTCTTTGAGGAGCTTGGACCACAGATAATCTTCAGGATAGAAAGGGCCATGTTGACTCAGATGTCCATGAAGTTACTAAGAACACATGAATTTGTAAGCCCTCACAGGGCTTGCACTTAGGGACACGACCTCTTCATCTATATTATTACATTTATTATGTACAATTTCATAAAAAATTTGTATGTTCAATCTCCTGCATGTTTCCTGTAATTCACTTGCTGCTTGCTGTGTTGCCTTATTGTACTGCACATAAGCTGTACATCTGTGTGAGTCTCACCTGATACCAATACCAGGGAAACCACTCCTGAGCACGGCAGTGTGTGGAGGCTGAAGAAAAGCCCAGAATTCAGTTAAAATCTTGTGAGAGAGTAAGTTTTCAGAACAAGATTTTCAGACTGAGGCAGAACCAGAGGGACTCAGAAGATAGCATACCAGCTGTCCATAAAGGAAACAGCTGCTGTGAACAAAATAATACCCATGGTCTGGAGGAGGTTTTTGTTCCACGTTGAATCACTGTGGGACCCACTGTTATGCTGCTGACAGTAATAAGTTCCAACATCGTCAGGCTCCAGGCTGCTGATGGTGAGGGTGAAGTCCGTCCCTGACCCACTGCCACTGAACCGGGCTGGGATGCCAGTGGCCCTGCTGGAGGCTCTATAGATGAGGAGCCTAGGAGCCTGCCCAGCTTTCTGCTGGTACCAGGCAAGGTAGTTGCTAACACTCTGACTGGCCTTGCAGCTTAGACGGGCTGTTTCTCCTTCAGAAAAAGCCAGGGAGTCTGGAGACTGGGTCAACTGGATTTGTCCTGTGGAATCTGAGATTGGGAAATAAAACAGAAGTGTCTTCCATTTAATCTATGTCATGCCAATTGGATTCTCACTAGACCTAGGCTCATTGGTCTACACTTAACATTAATCACTTTGCTTATTAAACAGCAATGCTAGTACTGTACACTGGAGCAGTGCTGAGTTTTCATAGATATGCGAAAAAATCCCACATAGCCCTCACCTGGGACCCAGAGTACCAGGAGACAGAGGAGTGCAGCCAGGGCTTGCATGGTGCGCGCGGTCCTCCCCGGAGCAGATCAGCCCAGAGCTCTGGCCCAGGCCATGATATGGGCTCTCCACAGCAGTCGGGGTTGGGCGGGGCATGCAAAGCAGCGTGGCCTGAATGAGCTGATCACGCAGCTGCACCAACACCTGGCTCTTCTCATCCACACGTGAGCAGGCCACGCCCAGGTGGTCAGGGCAGAAGGCTCTTGGCTCAGCCTGAGGACCGCGCATCTCTCTGGTCGCAGAACTCGATCCTGGCGTCTTCCTGTCTGACCAAACCTCTAGACTCAGCCAGAGGCTGCTCAGTGCAAACCCATTCAGCACTGTTTCTCTTCAGCTCTGCTGCGTCTCATCATCTGCACATACGTGGTCACCCAGGTTATGACCGTAGCACTACAGCGATTATTTCAGCCCAGTTATGCGCAGTGCACATCCTAACTGCATGATTGCGTCTGGTTGAAATAAGTCTGCATAAGATTCCCAGGATCCCAGGTGGATCCTTATCCTCGAAGGAATTTTCAAAAGGCAGCGTTCATTGAGGCTCAGCAGCGTAGGTCCATGGACAGGCACAAGCCCACAGATGAGCCCCGAAAGGAGACTTTCTGCGCAGCGGGGAGCTGCCCCTGGGTGCTTCTGTGCCTTGCTCCACTGCAGTGCACCAGCAACAAAGCTCCTGCCTTCCTCCTTGACAGTTTGGAAATGCTGCCCACACTCCTAATTAGGTCTCTAAAGGCATCGTACACACCAGCCAAACGCTTAGTATTTCATCCTTCAAAGTAGAAGATAGCGACGTGCACTTTCATCACTTTTACTGGAAATGATACTGGGGGTGTAAGATGAGACTAAGAGGTATAATCCACTAGGTGAAAGAAAAAGGGGGTACCTTCACTCACTTACAACAAAAGTTTTTCAAGAATTTCTAAAAATGCACCGAAAAGCACTAGAATAATAATTCTACAATACCTCTAGCTTCACTATGAGTACATTCACTGTGTCTTGTATATTAAAAAGCATCTGAGTGAAATGAGTGTTTTTTCTGTTCAAGTAGAAAACTTGATACTATTATATTTAAGTTTAATTTCTTCAAAAGGTACATGTATATATATAGATAAAAAGGTATAGATATAGATACACACACAGAAATGCACTTCATGCCAAGAAATTTAATCAATCAACTAATAATTTATTGAAATTAATGAGCAGTTACTAGAATATGAAAAGTAAATCAAAGACCTATGCCAACCACAAAAATTTTAAGGAACAAGAATAGAGTAAAAATAAAATTATATCTCAAGAGTTTTATAGGGAATGGTAATATATATTAATATATATTATATATTAAGCTATATATATCTCAAAAGTAGAGCCATTGCCAGTACAGGAAGGACCCTAGGCTGGATCTCTAGCTTTGCAGAAGTGGGTGGGGCCTATCACAGAGCTTGAGAAAGACAGTGCTGTGCACCAGAGAAGCAAAGGTAAATACACAGAACAGGCAAAAGGAAGGACCAGAAGGTATCCCATATATGTATAGTCATTTCTACAAACATATTAACATGAATTAAAATAGCTTAATTATGCCATTTTTTTGAAAAATGATCAGAGGCAATTGGAAAGGAATGTGAAATTAAGTGCATAATGGAAAAATATTGATACATAAGACATCATAAAATATGATTTAGTAGAATATCTTAGTCAACAGGGATGACTCGGGAAGCTTTCATAGAAAGCACAAGAGTGTAACTTCAGTCCTTAAAAGCAGGCAAATATTCAAACAGGACACCAACACGCACACACACAGTCCCAGGAGAGAAACGTTGGTAAGTTAGACTTGAAGACACAATAAAAGGGAAGAAGCCCCATGTTGCTGTACTGGAGGAAACAATGCTTCTAAAATGTTTGCCACAAACGAAGTGAATCACAGATGCAGTGTGACTGTCATTTTTTTCTTTTCCTTGGCATCAGGAAGAGAATTGAGCATACAGTGTGCCAGACAGGGACAGAGCTGCCAAATTATATTACAGCCCAGTGCAGTGTAATTTCTATCAGTGTTACTCTGGGAAATTTACCATGGGATAACAAATTATCCCGAATAAGCAAAGCTTTTTCCTGCCCTTTTCAAACACCAATTTCCTTTTCACAACATGGACGTGTCAAACTCAAGTCTATCAGGTATCATAAGATTTTCCATGTCTAGAATTTCCTTCAACAAATTACATAGATTCTATTCCTTGCTGGCTTCCTATTTTTATATAATATATTTATCTTATGATCATTCCATGTTGTTCATGTACTAAGAAAGTGATTCTTTATCTCTGACTAATATTAAATAGATGGCCATGTCATCATTTATTGCTTCATGTGCTGATGACCATTGAGGTAGTTTTCACTTCAGGTTCATGTGAAGCTAGCTTGAAGACTCCTACACAAGGTGTTTTTAAGTACGTGAGTCAAAGACCTGAAAGACCTCCTGTTGATGTGGCACTGTGACTATGAGTTTTTAAGACTCTGCCAAGCTGTGCTCCTAGGAAGCACCAGGTTATCATTTCAGCCAGGACCTGATCAGCTTTTCAGATGCTGACACAACTTGGTTCTGTAGACTTCATTTAACTGATTCACAATAGTAACCCAGAAGAGTGAAGGTCATTGACACATATGGTAAATACTATTTCCTGTGCTTAGGATGTATTAGAATATGAAGAGCTAATCTTAATTCATGTATCCTACTGAAAAGGCAAGAATTAGAAAAGAAAACCTGGAGAGTGGGGATAAATGAAAACATACATCCAGTGCGATGAGGAAGCAGGCCACGAGTTGTACAGAGAATGCTTTCTACTGCTGAATCTGAGATATTTCTGAGGGGCCGGGGGAGAATAAGACACCTGCAGACTGTGCGCTGCAAGGCTGCAGCCTCCTCTACTGCCGCTGTCTTGATTGGAAAATGAAGCGCACGCTGGTGGCCCAGTGCTGACTGACGCATCCTGTTGCCTGCTAGGAACCAAGTCCTGTGCCCACGCTGGCCTGGAATGCTGCGTTGATGAAAGGTGCTCAAGCATCACAGTCCCCAAGAGCACAGGCAAGCATATAAAAATCAGGAAGGAAGTCTTGCTCTCAGTAGGAAAAGAAACCGCTTCTTCTTCTCTTCATGTCTCACTAAACGTAACAGCAGGCGCGAAGGGGACTTCCCTTAGTGGCAGAAGAAGGCACTGAGCTGGGTTCGGTGAAGCAGCGAATGGACCTGAACGACAGAGAACAGAACAGCGAGGGTTCTAGTGTCCCAGCTTTAGATCAACTGATTGCATGGGCACCAGCTTCTACATGAAGGATGTACCAATCAAATTAACGTGAAACAAACAGGAATTTAAAGTTTTTCTGCATGTTTTCAATTATAATAGACAATTAACATGCAGTCCAAGTATTCTGTACCATTCTGGTGCTCTCTGAAAAACAATCAGTATTATGAAAATCAGTATTACAGATGCTGTGAAGAATATCTTCTTGGTAGCTAAATGTATTGTCCATCATTTTTTATTTCCATGTTCCCTAGCAGTATTTGTTGAGATTAGCTTTAGGAAATATTCATATGGTAAATTTCAAGACTTGATCTTTCCAGCAAAGGAAAGACTCTAGGTATAGGAAGACATGGTTGGCTTACAACAAATGGAGAACAAAGGAGAGGCAAAGGAGAGAAAGAGTTCTGTGTAATGAAGGGGAACCTTGCATCACACCAATACGTTGGGCACAAGTCATTATCCAGGAGCACTGTGGTAAAATGTTGAACACCAACAGTCAACTGCAATGGCACCTATGGACTGTGTGTTTAAACCAATCTTGACTGAGCACAACAGAATTGCAATTTATGGTGGTGATATGTAGATGCAGGGGAAGTGGCAGGAAAAAACCTCGCCACCTTCACCTTGGCTATAACTATAAATCTAAAAATGAAGAAAGTCTTTAGAAACGATTGCTTGGAATTCACAGAAGAGTTTGCCTGTCGCCAGGTGAATGCAAAATGATGCCATCATCCACATGACTCCACTGTGCTTATTGGATTGGTGTCCTTCATTAAATCAAGACTGTGAAAGTGAAAAGAAAGTGAAGATACAGAGGAGCTTCCTGGGACGCCTCCACCCACTCCTTCCAGTGACCTTCGAGGCCTGGATGCATCTGAGCAACTTGCTCTGTGGTGGGAGACGCCAGGAGGAGCAGCTGGGGAAGCCCAGCCTCCCACTTCTGCTTCCCCGGGTGGTTTATGTCATGGCGCATGTCACTGTGGGAGGTAAGTTATTATACTGCTGACAGTAGTACGTTGTAGCATCTTCAGCCTCCATACCCCTGACGGTGAGAGTGAAATCGGTCCCGAATCCACTGCCACTGAACCTGGCTGGACCCCAGACTGCAAGCTGGTTGTACCATAGATCAATCGTTTAGGAGGTTGCCCGGGTTTCTGCTGATACCAGTTTAAGTTTTTGTTAACACTCTGACTGGCCTGGCAAGTGACGGTGACTATGTCTCCTACAGATGCAGATGACGCCGAAGACTGTGTCAACTGGATGTCACATCAGGCACCTGAGCTTGGAAATGACGCAACAAACACCAACACAGTTATTCATGATGAAAGAGAATCTCTCTGAGAAGACAGGCAACTCTGACAAACTAAGCTGAGTAAATTCCTGGCGCTGCCCTTCCTTACCTGGGACACACAGCAGCAAGAGGCCCAGGAACTGAGCAGAGAACCTCGGGTTCATGTTGTGTCCAGACTGAGACTGAAGCTGCACAGCTGAGACCAGCAGCCTATGAAGATGTCCTCCAGCACGGGGTGGGGTTCTGGGCATATGCAAATCAGCATTAGCAAGTGGGCTGGACATGGCCCAGGTGCAGGGCTGGCTCCTCCCACTGGAGGTTCTGCTCCTCTCCCTGGAGGCTCACTGCTCTCTGGGTCCCTGCCCAGACCAGAGCAGCACAGCTTTCTCTGAAGAGGGAGGGCTTTTCCACTCAACCCCAGCAAAGAACCAGGCAGCTCTCCCTGGAGCACAGGGCCCTCCTGTTCCCACATTACAGAACGCTCTTACCTTGAGGACCACAGTCCTGTGTTACGATCCCTCGGACAAGGAAGGAAAAGACAGGGAGGGGAAACACATGGGCTGCTTCCAGCTCAGGGGATAAAAGGAGAAGCAGAGACAGGAAGAAAGAGACTGGAGCCAGGCTGTGGTCAGGCGTGCAGAACTGGGAGCTGCGGAGCTCTACCTGCGCTGTGGGGGACGCAGCTGCTCCCGTGACCCACGTGGCTGAGGACCTGGGAGCAGAGACACTGGCCATAGTCGCGGACAGGAAGAGGGTCCAGGGAAGGAAAATACTCAGCACTCTGGGCGCTGACCAAGCTGGGAAACCCAGAAGAGCGATACCGTGAGAGACCAGGGTCACAGAGCCGGCCTGGCTCTGGGAGCTGCAGCATCTCAGCATGGATCTCAGCAGCAAGGGGCAGAGCCCAAGACGAGGACCAGCCGAGGTCCCCGCCCTGGAGTCTCCAATCACTCAGCTTCCCATCTCCTGAGAAAGATGAAGCGCAGGCGTTCCACAAGTCCGTCTGTAAACGGCTTCTCCGCGGTGTGCAGGTAACACATGAACTATTACCGTGATGTAGGATAAATGATCACTGTAACAGCTCAGCAACATGCTGTTTTACATTCTGGCACGTTGTTTAAACTGACCCGAGAGACCCAGAATCAGCACCTCACTCCTGGGGCCTCTCCCACTGCACAGCCTGAGCAACACTGAGCTCAGAGAGCCGCCTTAGCCCCTGTGAACCAAGCAGTGCCCACATCTCAGTGCGGAGGACACTGAGGAACAGCAGGGGACCAGGGGACCCTGGTACAGCCCACCTCTCCTCCTCTCAGGGCCTCCCCCAGGGCATCTTTGAACACAGATGGTGCAGTCCCTGGCGTTCTGTCACCTTTATCTCTGAACTCAGGAGGCCCCTTCATTCTTGTTTGCTCAGGGCTGGTCACCTTCAGAACTGTGAGCCTTGTCCTCTCACCCAGCCTGCCTCACTGCCACCCAGAGGCCTCCTGTGAAAGTGATCCTGGGCAGGTAGATTACCAATCACAAAGTAAAACAGGAAACACGAAGGAACTGGCCACTGGGAAGGCCTGGCCATTGTGCCCAGAGGCCCCACTGCCATGTGAGTCTGAAAGCTGAGAGAGAGCCTGGGCCTCAGCACTTTCCTGAAGGGAGAGCCTCACTTCCACTGTCCTGGAGTTTCCAGGCTGAGACCTGGGTTCCAGTTTACTGGGTGTTGATCACCATTTAATAGAAGTGCTCTAACACAGCAACCTATACTTTTGGTACCTTCTGGCCTTGATTGGATCTTTTCCCTTCTACTCATGAAGCTGGCCATATTCTATCAATTACGAGGCAAGACTGGGTAGAAAATCCAAGTGAGTCTTCTGCAAAAAGTAGAGATTTGACAAAGTGCATGTGGCCCTGAAGACCTTCCAGGGTGGAGTGACAGGACATGTGGGGGAAGGCTGAGGGGCCACTCTCTAGATCTGATAACCCAGACCCATCCCACCCCACTCCACACCTCCTTCAGGAGCAGCTGTGAGCATCCTAGTCCTCTGCTCGGCTTGTACACTCAGCAGAGGGTGGTTGGCTATGGCTGTGGCAACTGATGCCTGGAAAGGTCTCAGGCATGCAGAGTTCAGGCGAATGCCTCCCTGCCTCTCACTCCCCAGGCTCCTCTTTGGGGTCTGAGGGGAGACATGCGGCCAGCCTGGGCCACAGCACATCCCATCTTCCACTACCGCCTCCTCCACTTGTGGACATCCAGGATCTGCAGACTTCTGCCAAACAGTTCAAAATCCCTCAGTATTGGCTGCCTAGAGTATTATTGAAAACACAAGCATGGAGACCAGATCAGTACAACGGAAACAGAGGAGACAGTGGTCAGGTTGCTCAGGGGCTTCCCTGCAGGTTCTTTGCCGAGATCTTGGGAGGCTGTAAACAGGCGGATTACTATAAGCTCCATCTCCTATCGAGACCTAACTACCCTCTAGACCCTTTCCTGAACTACAAAAAAGAAAGAAAGAAAGAAAGAAAGAAAGAAAGAAAGAAAGAAAGAAAGAAAGAAAGAAAGAAAGAAAGAAAGGAAGGAAGGAAGGAAGGAAGGAAGGAAGGATCCATAGTCTGTGCACTGAAATCTCCAGTAACTTTGAGCTAAATAAACCTTTCCTTGCTTCATTTTGAGTGTCGGGCGTTTGTCCCAGCAATGAGAAAAGAGTAACTGAGAAAGCCAACCATGTGGCTCCTTTTTTATTTCTAAGTACAATTTAGCGTGTAATAAGGTCTAAATTTGTTTTTTCCTGTGCTGATAACAATTTGGGCAGTTTCGCCTTCTGGCTCTTGGGATGGAAGCCAGTTTGAAAAGTCAGACCCGAGCTGTTCAGTGCACTGCTGTGGCCAAGGACCTTGTTCAGAGGCTTGGAAGGCATCAGGCGGGGAGAAGTTCAACCTCTGAGCCCATTCCGTGCTGTTCTGCTCAGAGGTCATAAATTATAAGGGTCCACCAGGACTTCAGAGAGCTGAAGGTCGTGCTTGTACTTAGGAGTTCAGTTTCCTTCTTTTTTAAAAAAGGTATCCCTTACTGACATTTGACAATGAACAAGAGAACTAGATCACATTGAGACATTTTTATCACTTACTAATTATCATTTTCCTATCAGCTTTCTGCGATTCTCCTGTCTAGAATTTACCTCCATTTATATAGACCACTGAAAACACAAAAGTTGCTGGGGAAGAAGCGAACAGTTCCTGCAAAAGAGGGGATCAACAGGGCATCGCATCCCTGGGAGGAGAGGCAGGGAATGGGCTCTACACTGGGGATGAATTGTCTGCCTGAACTTGAGGTTTTTCTGGAAAAAAAAAATAAAATAAAAAGTACTGCAGAGCATGGATACCGTGTCCCTGCAGTGCTCGGCACCTCCACAGCTGCAGCCATCTCAGTTGAAAATTAACAGCATCCTGGGGTCCTATGTTAGCTGTGCCACCTCCTCTGCCTTCTAGCAAATTTGTCTCTGCTACACACAGTGAGTTGATGTAAGGTGCTTAAAGGAGTTATTCAACTGTACATTCCTGAAAGCCATGTAGAAAATATGAATAAAGTGCTGGAGTGATAGCTCGGCAACTAAGTGCCTGTCTGGAAAACGCAAAGTCTCCAGTTCTATACCTGGTATCACCACACGTGCTTGTCCCTCACCATGCTGGCCACAAAAACAGGGCATGGTAACACATGCTTGTAATTGCAGCACTGGGGAGGCTGAGACAGGAGGATCACGATGAATGTGATTCGGAGCTGTGTAGCAAAACCCTGTACCAAATAAATGAGTCCTTAAAAAATATATGAAAATAAGGCTAGGCGGCATTTTTCAGCATGAGCTGCAACGTCTGTTTTCTCTTCTTAGTGTTCAGGGCCCAGACCAGCAAAGGCAGATGCACGAAGGTTCAGACTTTGCTCAGGGGACCTCAAGACTGCAAGCCATGAACTGATACCTGTCCCTCAGGGGTAGAAAAGAACTGTGACAGCTCTAGCACTCCACCCGCAAGTCCAGGCACTTGCATGGGCACCAGAATATGTAACTTCCTGCTCCTCGGTTAAAATTAGGGTGGACTCTCAGCATGAGGTCCAAGAGGGTCCACTTCCTGGTCACCTCCAAGACACAGTCAGTACTGGGAAAGTTGGTTGAACAACACTCTCACTAAGGCAGGTTGTTCAGAGTTTAATAGAGGACTGAAAAGTAGGCTGTGTAATAGCAAAATGAATTACTCAGTATTTTCATTGGTGCACTCCACACTATAACGTGTTTTGAGATCAGCTTTCCAAAGGCTTATTTTTTTTTTTTTTTGCGGGACTGGGGTTCAAACTCATGACCTTGCACTGGTCAGGCAGACACTTGTGCCACAGAGCTAACTTCCCAGCCCCAAATACATTTTGTGTGTGTGTAGAACAGGGGATTCAACTCAGGTCTTCCATCTGCCAGACAAGCACTTACTGTACTGAGCTATCTCCCCAGCCTCCGTAACATAAATGTAAAGGTTTATTAAATCTTGAAAATAAAAACTGTAGTAATGGTAAGACATGAATGACTTACAGGAAATGAGAAAAGAGGATAAACAGGCTGGATTTCCAGGCACTTTAGGACACAGAAGGTGCTCTGAGTGATAACCCAAATGTGATTTGCATATCACTGTACATTTGGTTTTGCTGGAGAAATTAAACCAAGAATAAACCTTAAAGTGCTAGCTATATAGATCAATGTACTGAGTGCCTGCTTAGGCAGGTAGAAGAGCCAGGGTTCAATCCCTGGCACCATATGGCTTGAGGGTCACACCCCTGGGCATGCTGAGCCAGCCAATGAGATTGTGTGCAGTGGTGCATGCCTATAATCTCAGTGCTGGAGAGGCTGAAAACAGGAGAATCATGAGGCCGAGCTGCATAATTAGACCCTGTACCAAATAAATTAAGAAATAAAAAAGAATGAATTTTACTGTGAAGCAAGACGTTGAGAGCAAATTGAACTTCACTGATTGCAACCCAGTTGTAAGTGGATGTTGCAGGAGGAGAGCTTGGGGATGCGTAGAGGCGTGGAGCATAAAGTATATAGCGCTGCACTCTAAAGGTTTCTCTGAACAGAAATCTATTCTAATAAACAAAATAAATCTTGAGCAGTTCTTGCTTGGAGTACAAACAAAGGTTTCTCTGCAACTCTATAATATCCAAATGATACCGTATACAGCACTGCTCTGGAGAGTTTCTCAGTGTCCTCCATCAGATCAGGACAGGCATGGTGAGGGCTGTGCTCACAGCTGTGGAGGATGAAGGAGAGTTAGGGTGCAGAGGAGCCTCCTCCATCCTTCTAAAAACCTCCCCAGACCAGCAAAGCCTGGCTGCATCTGAGCACCGCCCTCTGTACGTGGAGGCATCAGAGAGAGCAGCAGCTGGGGCCGTCCAGCCTAACACTTCTGCTTCCCTGGGAGGTTTTTGTCAAGGCTTGTGTCACTGTGGGAGGTGTACTCCAATCCTGTTGACAGTAGTAAGTTCCAACATCCTCAGCCTGCACGCCACTGATGGTGAGAGTGAAGTCTGTCCCATAGCCACTGCCGCTGAACCTCGAAGGGACCCCAGATTCCAAACTGGTTGCATCATAGATCAGGAGTTTAGGAGCTTGCCCTGGTTTCTGCTGATACCAAGATAGGCCCTCGTTAACATCTTCACTCACCCGACATCTGATGGTGACTCTGTCTCCTGGAGATGCAGACAAGGAGGATGGAGACTGGGTCACCTGGATGTCACAGCTGGCACCTGATAGTGGAAACATAGCAAATATCAGCAAAACTGAAATCATGAATGGCCACCAGCCTTAAACGTACAGAGCCTAGTAAATTCCCAGCTGTCTCCTCTTACCTGGCAACCAGAGCAGCAGGAGCCCCAGGAGCTGAGTGGGGACCTTCATGGCCATGTTGTGTCCTGACTGGGGTGGACCTCTGCCCAGGGAGTGAGCAGCCTCTGAAGAAGTCCTCAGGGCTGGGTGGGGCTCTGTGCACATGCAAATCAGCAGGGCTGGGCAGGGTGGGCACAGCTGCAGGGCTGGCTTCTCTCAGCACAGGCCATCTGACTGCTGGGGTCACTCTCAGAGCAGTACCACACAGATTCCCTGCTGAGAATGGGTTTCTTTAGGGGACACAGGACAGAATGAGGCTGCTCTGCCTTGGGCACAGTGCACGCCTGTCCTCGCTGTGGTTCCCTGCATACTTGCTTGAGCTCCTTCACCACAGCCCCATGCCTAGGTCCCTCGAGAAGCAGGAGTGAGGGAAAACAAGAGGCCAGCTCAGGCTCAGGCTGAGAAAGAGAACTGAAGACATGACCGGGGAGAGAGGACACATTCCTGGAGCAGGGCGACCCTTCTCTACACCTCATTTCTAATCCTTTCTCACACATAAACACATGCACATAATTCCCCCATCTTCCAGAAAGAACAGCTCTGAACCCCAGCCAGCTTCTAGCTTTAATTTTTATTGTCAGCATAAGTTAGAATGGTCTTTGAAGCAAATACATAAAACTGTAGCAATGATTAAAACTCTGAATCAAAGTCCACATTTTGATGGATTTTGGATCAGAGCATCAGCTCCGAGGCAGCAGACAGGACACAAGGGCCTGATTTCTTCCCTGCCACTGTCGAAGCGCACACTTCTCAGTGTCGGCCTCCGTGCCCCGTGGTCTAAAGATGGCTGCTGGCGGTGGCTCTCGCCTCTCTTCCAGTAACGGTCTCTGAAAGAAATCCAGACAGAGAAGTTCACTCCCTGGCCCATCCCAGGTCTGTGGAGATCATTCCAGTCCCTCTCCCCTTCTCCATTCCTCCAGCTTCTCACTGCTCAGAGGCTCCCAAGAGCCCCCAACGCCTGCTCCTGCCTGGGCTGCAGGGGCCCCTCTGGGCTTCTCCTGCTCAGCTGTTCAGAGCTGCTGCTGAGCAAACTGCAGAGAGCAGAGCTGACTGTGCTAAGTGTGTTCGTGGGCTGTGAACTGAAGGCCTTAACAGATTTTCATGCCCTGAGTGAGTGGGAGAGACAGACCAGGGACCTGGACGGAGGCTGAGGTCAGGCATGCAGAGCTGGGAGCTGCAGAGCTCTGGCCTGGGCTCTGGGGAAAGTGGCTGCACTGCTGCTCCATGGAGCAGAGGACCTGAGTATCCCATGGCGTTGCCTGGCAGGAGATCCAGGAAAGGAGAGGACTCAGCACTCTGGGTGCTGACCAAGCTGAGAGCCCCGGGAGAGCGACGCAGTGAGCGGCCAGGAGCACAGCACTGCCCTGATTCTAGGAGCACAAGGTTCTCAGTGCTGAACTTACTGGGCCTGAGTGGATGAGGCCAATAGGAAATCAGCAAGTGTCCCCACCCCAGAGTCTCAAAATCGTCCAGCTTCTGATGTGCCGAGCAAGATGAAAAGCAGGTGTTCCACAAACTGCTATGTGAACTGCTTCTCTGCTGTGTGCATGTAACACAGGAACTATTAAATAAAGGACCAATAAGTGACCTTACTAATTGCTTGTGTACATGTTGTTTTAAATTCTGACAAGTTTAAACTGAACAGAAAGACCTTGGCATCAGCACATCACCTCCTAGTCCTTTCCCACCACAGAGCCCGAGGAGCATGAAGCTCAGGGCCCAGTCTCAGCCCCTGAGGTCCAAGAAGTTCCCTGGCTCAGGGCTGAGGACTCTGGAGAACAGCAGGGGACCAGGTGTACAATCATAGCTCCCTCTCACTCCCCCTTCCTCTCCTCTCAGGGCCTCCTCCAGGGCAACTTCTCTGCACCTCTCAGTGCACTTGAGATCAGGGGTTCTGTCAGCTCCAGCTCTGCACCCATGAGGCCACTCCATGCTTGTTTCACCCACAGCTGGTCATGTGCAGAACTGCGGCCCTCGTGCTCTCATCCAGCCTGCCTCACTGCTGACCCTAGGCCTGATCACAGGCAGGTGCATCACAAATCTAACAGGAAGCACTAAGGAACCAGATGCTGGGAAGACCTGGTCGTTGTGCCCAGAGGCTGCAGAGCTGATGTGAGTGCCGAAAGCTGGCCAGAGAGCTTTGGACCTGAGCAGCTCCCTACAGAGAGAGCATTGCATCTAAAGCCCAGGGTTTGTAGCCTGCGGCCTCTAGTGGGGAGTTGTGCACTAATTAATGGAAGGTCTGCAACACAGCAACCTATTCTTTCGGTTCCCTAAGTTTTTGACTGAAAGTTTTCACTTACATTCCTGAAGCTGACCCTGTTCTATGAATTCTCTGGCAAGATTCTGTAGAAAATTCAAGCGATTTCTCTTCCTAAATAGAGATTTGACAAAGAGTAGGTGGCCCTGAAGACCTTCCAGACTGGAGGGGCAGGACATGTGGGGAAGCTGAGGGCTCATGGTCTAGATCTGATAACCCAGGCCCATCTTGCTGGCACCCCAGACCCCCTTCAGGAGCAGGCTTGGAGCATCCTGGTCCCCTACATGAATCGCACACTCAGCAGGCGGTGGTTGCTCGCAGTTGTGGCAACTGAGATCTGGGAAGGCCCCAGAAGTTCAGAGCCCCAGAACATGACCGTATCCTGCCAAGGTCTCCCCTCGTCTACTGGAACATCGGTCTTTGACAGGGAAAATGTCTAACTCACTCGTGCAGACATATTCCTTATATCATGGCTTGCACTTGCTTCTAGACACTCAAATACTAACTAAAAACTGCTGCTCCAAATATGGTGTTTCTTTTCCTATTGGGAAAATTAGGATGCCTTTCAAGAGAAGGCAACTAGCTGTTTCTGGTTGAAAAAGTTTAATTAAAGCAAGTTCGCAAAAAGGACTCAAAGGAAGAAAATAAATAAATCAATAAATTTTTGGTGGTACCAGGAATCAATCTCAGGACCTTGCATTTTCTGCATCCCCAACCCCTATAAATTTTTTCTATTATTTTTTTTAGAAGAATAACTTAAATACAAAATGCCTTTGGAAGGGTTAAAAAAAACTGTTTTATTG
>PVKN010001913.1:0-46679 GCA_004027915.1 Capromys pilorides | reverse complement strand
TTCCCCCCACCCTTTTTTTTTTTCTGAGTTTCTTTTCATTGAGGAATGTTAGTGTATGTGTGTCCCATAGCTTATTTGTATACTCACCAGCGAAGTACGTCTGGGTGGTCTGTAGTGTTTGGTTTTTAAGTAAAGCCTCTGCATCCACTTCAAGGATTTTGCCTGAATATAAGTTTTCATTTCCCTTGCACTAAGGACCTTAGAATTGGAATGCCAGGTAGTGCTGAGTGTATATGAAAAATATACTAATTTCCTTTCCAAAATAGCTAGACGATGTATTTCTGCCTGCAATATATGAGAGTTCTGGTTTCTGAGTGCCCTTGGGAGCACAGTGCGTAGCCAGTGTTCTGTAAAAGCTGTTCTCATGGGCCCACTGCAGTGTCCTGTGGCTTTCATTCGCATTGTCCTAATTGCCATTCGCGCCAGGCATCTCTTTAGAGGCTTCCTTGTGCTCTTCAGATCTCCTTCGGTGATGTGCCCAAATCATCACCTATTTAAAGAAAGCAGCCGTGCGTCTTGGTGCGTGATTGTCCAGGTATTCGGGGGGCTGAGGCAGGAGGATAGCTGTTTTGATGAGGATAAATGTTGATTCATACCTCTTACATGAAGATGAAGAGATCAGAGATCTAAATGTAAAGTATACAAATATTAAAAGAAAATACTGGACTAGGGATGTAGCTCAGTAATATGCACTTGGCTAGCATACACAAGGCCCTGTTTTCTATTCCCAGTACTTAAAAAAAAAAAAAAAAATATGCCAGAGGCAGTAAAAGCAAAGGTCCATAAATACATAAGATAATTTTTTGTATGCCAAAAAGTGTAATGAAGAAGAAGAAACAAATAAATATGGAGTAAATATATTTGCAACAATATGTCCCCATAATGATACTACCCCTAATAAATGAAGAACTCTTAAGATCAAGGGGAAAAAAAGCAAAGAAACCTAATTAAAAGTAGTAAAATATAATTGCAGTTTACACAAGTACTCATGGATGCGATCTTTGGGTCTAGGAGCAGTGTTCATCTTGAGAGTAAAATATTCAGATTAAATCTATACTAAGATGTTGTTTTTCACCTGTAAGGATGGCTAAAATTGGAAATTATGAGTATATTCAAGTTTTGGTGGAAAATAATCACTGTATTGTTTTGCTGATGGAAATCTTATTTTTTCTATGAAGTCCAGGCTGGCCTCAAACTCACAGCAGTCTTTTTTTTTTTTTTTTGTATTTTAGAGAAGGGTCTACAGGGTGTTCAGGGTCTCACTACTAGATCGGACTCATAGTGATTCACTGGTTTACAGCCTCCCAGGAGCTGGAATTACAGGCATGCACCACCACACCCAGTTTCAATTATTGTCTCAGCGTGCCCTAGGGGGCAGAGCAGGCACCGCAGGCCTGGGGATTGAACCCCCAGCCCCTGCGCCTGCAGGCGCTTTAATCTGCTGTTTTCCAGCCCTCATAGCAGTCTTTTTGCCTCAGTCTCCCAAACCCTGGGATTATAGTCGCACACCATCACACCTGGCACTGGTGGGAATCTATGTTGTTAAAGGGAACTGGGGAATATCTAATAAAGCCACATGAACTTGTTGTCTTTTTCTGAGACAGGATTTCACAATGTAGTTGAGGCTGCCTGGCCTTGAACTCGAAACCACGCTACCTCAGCCTCTCAAGGCAGGGATTGCAGGCCTATGCCTGCATCCTGGCCATCCTCTTTTTTGTGTGTAAGTGCTTTGTTTTTGGACACAGGATCTCACTCGAGTTCAGGCTGGCCTTAAGCTCATTATGTAGCCCAGGCTGGTCTCAGACTCCTAGCAATCTTCCTGCCTCAGCCTCTTGAATTACAGGTATGCACCAACCACCATGCTCTGAATTCGTTGATTCATGAATCACATTTCCAGATCCTTTTCCTGTGTTGTTTACAGCCGCTTGCCTCTCTTCTGCCTGGTCTCGTGAAGGTCCTCCTCCTCTTCCCCTTTTTTCACAGCTCTGGCTGGGTCTGAAGATGAGCCGGGTGAAGCCAGCACTCGATCTGCACTTGGGAGCTGTGGGGGAGGGGCTGGCTCTGGAAGCTTCTCTTGTGCTGCTTCTGCCAGGCAGGCCAGTCTTGTTTTCAGCTTCCTCCGGAGCTCCAGCCCTGGCTAGGTGTTGCCACCTGTCCCTCCCTCCATCCTTGCAGCCTCGGCCTCGGGGTTTCTGTGGCTTCTCTTGTGCCCTGCTCAGGTGATGGGTCTCACTGATCCCTGCAGGGCCTCTCATTTCCCCTGTACCTACAGTGCCTGCGTCAAACCCTCAGGCATTCTCTGTGTTTCCATCTTACACCCACCAATCCAGAGCTCAAGGTGATAGTGGTCAAAATGTCTTACCTTTCCAGTCTCGTCAAGCTTTGTCACATTATGTGTGGAATATTGGACCAAGATAGAGAAGTCTTAGAATTCCCGTTGGGTTGGGTGTGAGGAAGTTAGCATTTGTCAGATGGCTACTTCCAGCCTTTTCATGTTTTCCAGTCAAAGTTATAAGTAACATGAAGGCCTGGGGAGGTAGAATAGCTTGCCTGGGGCCTGCGAAGGCTGCTTCTGGGCCACCTGGTGTCCTGCACCCCAAAACTGCAGAGTGCCACATACCAGCTGCTCCTGAGAGAGGCCCTTTGCCCTGGAGAGCTTTATGTGCAGAGTTTTCACAGAAGCATTAGTCATTTCAGAACCATTTGTGACTGGAACTTGGAATCATAGTCATTTTCTGTGTGGCCCTCGTGCTGCCTGGCCAGCCACTCTGGCATTGGCTAGAGGTGGCGTACAGGTTTGCCTGAGGGCTGTTCCTGGGAGGCCTTGTCCCAGGGGATGTGGCACAGTGGGAAGGAACGCAGTCACAGAACTGTGTGAAGCATGTCTGGAAGGGAGGAAGGAGGGGAGGCGATGTCACAGAAGAGTGGAATTTCCAGGCTGCCAGCCTTCTGCTGCCTGGGCGGTGGCCGCTGGGCAGCGTGGGAACTGGAAGGGGTAGCCAGCGTCCCCTCCTTGGCTGGTCCTCACAGAGGCCCCTCTAAGGCAGCTCTGGTGACACCCGCTGTGCTCTGACACAGACTGGAGGCGCTGCTGGCACTGCCTATCCCATGAGAGCTCTGGCAACAGTGTCCCGTGTGCATCGGGGTTGGGATGAACAATGATATGGAATAGCAGACTGGCTACTTTTGTGTTTACAGGTAACCTCAAACTAGATGCTGGGCTCTAAAGGCTTTGGTATCCTGAACCCCCTCGTATTGGAGTCTTGGCCTAGCCCCAGTGTCCTATGCGAGTAGATGGCAAACGGTTTAAATAAGAGACAAGTGCTGTGATTGTGGGGCTCCAGAAGGGTCAGATCCCTCTAAGGGACCTTGAGATTTCCTGGGGACTGAGATGGAGAACTTCTCTGGGCAGCTCGTATTTACTCAGTTTTTAAACAAAGAAAGGGGATACTGAGGCAAGCGCCGGAACTGCAGGACCTTGGGAGTCAGTTCACGAACTTCTCCAGGCACAGATTTTGCCAATTAAAAGAACTGTCTTCTCTCTCAGTTGACAGTCTTATTGCCCTGGAATAGGTGGTGTCATCAGCCCGTGTTCTTGGCCACGTCAGCTGTGTTACTGTGGCTTGAGAGCACTATGACTATGCCCTTTTGCAGCACAGCCAGAGGGCCCTGTGTTCAGCAGCTTAGCCACGTACAGCCGGGTCTCCAGCACTCTCACCTTGGAGAACAACTAACCGCTGATGATAACAGACGTAATAGCCATAACACTGGCTGCAGTTTCTTTTGGGCTTCCTGTGTAGCACGTTGTTTGCAGGTCTTTCTGATCTTCCTGTTGGAAGGTTAAGTCTAGGTCCTGCCCTCTGTGTCCTCAAGCCTGGCTTTGACTTTTTCCATAGAAAAACATTCACAAGTGTCCCTATGCAGCACCTGCCAGTGTCCCGCCCTGTCAGCTCCCTGGAGCCCGGAGCACTTGGGCTCACTTCTGAGTCCCCAGGGCCCAAGGCAGTGCCTGACCCGAGGCAGGTGCTCACGGTGTGCTAACTTCACAGATGAGGAGACTCTTACTTCCCAAAGTCCCATGCATGTTGGTAGTAGGACAGTTATGGGGGAATGAAACAAGGATGCTAAATCCTGGGCCTCCTAATGAACGGAATTTTTTTTTTTCTATCTTCACTATGGGATAAGACCCAGCTTTTGTGAGGTTTTCATTTTCATAAAAGGCAAGAGCTAAAAGTTCATATTTTGGCAGGTCATGGGGGTGCATACTTGTAATTGCAGCCTTGGGAGGCTGAGGCAGGAGGATCACTAGGAGTTCGAGCCCAGCCTGGGCTACAGAGTTCAGAGCCAGCCTGAACGCCATAGCAAGACG
This sequence comes from Capromys pilorides, assembly GCA_004027915.1. NCBI lineage: Eukaryota > Metazoa > Chordata > Mammalia > Rodentia > Capromyidae > Capromys > Capromys pilorides. The sequence continues at coordinate 42,310 of PVKN010001913.1, read as the reverse complement.
TGTGCCCCAGCGTCTTCATTGCGGTGCACTTCTTCGTCACTTTCCGTGCAGATGATTGCTTGTTTGTTTATTTATACTGAGAAGTCAACCCAGGGCCTTTGCACTGAGCTACATTTGAAGCCAGCTTTTAATTTTAATTTTTATTTTGAGACAGAGTCTCACAGAGTTGCTAAGTTGCCCAGGCTGGGCTTGAATGTGTGATCCTCCTCCCTCAGCCTCCCAGAGTGCTAGGATTACAAGTATGTACCCCACACCTGGCTCTCCATGCATCTTTAATCTTAGTGATCTGTGTGGCTTTGAGTAGGAAAAATTTAACTCTGGAACAGGTTAGGCAGAATAAGAATGGCTGAGTCATGGAAGGAAGGAATGAGACTGCAAGAGGGTCCTAGTAAGAGAACGTGGGCATATTTTATGTCATTTAGTTTTACAAATCCACTGATGTTCCCTATTCTAGGGGAGAGTGGGCACCACTACTGTGTGTGTGTGGCCAGCGTAGCCTGCCCTGGGGGTATGGCTGGGGTGGCATGTGGTGCCGGGAATGGAACCCTGTGCTTTGCCTAAGCTTGCCTAAGCAGGCGCTTTAGACTGCTGAGCTATCTTGCCGGCCCCAAGCACCAGTACTGTTAATTTTGTGTTGGGACAGCATTGCTGTGGGCTCCAGAAAGCCCTGGGGATTTTTATACCAGGAATTGAACTTAAGACCTTGTGCTTGACAGGCTGTGCCACTGAGCTATGTCCCCAGCAGAAAGCTGCCTCCCAGTCAGGTTATAGACACAGAAGTTTTAGGATTTCTGCGGATCGTTTCTTCTAGGGTTGTGGGACATGCAACACTGGCTGCAAATCATTGCCCTCTTTTCCCTTGCTCTCCCTTTTCTTTACATTTTTAAAAACCAGAGATGTCTCAGACAGAATAAAAATAATATAGTGCTGATGCATCAGCCAGATTTAGTAAACCAAAGCATGTAGTTTTGTTTACTTGAAGGCCTTTTGATTTTTGAGAAACAGACATCAAAGAATGAGTCAAAGTCTCCTTTGTATGTTTTCCAGTCCTATTCCTCCCTTACCCTCCCTCAAATCTTTGCTCTTCGAAGATGATCCCAGTTCCTTCTCCCTGGTGCCATAGAGAAGGAGTTTGTTGGCGAATTTCGCAAGCATCTTACGATCGTACGTTTTCCATGATTGCTTCTCCTCCCTGTGCAAGTCCACAGGTTCCCATTAGTGCCATTTCTAAAGATGATGTTTGGTCTAAAGATTTGTTAGAAATATTCCTCAAATTGATCAGCCAGGAGAGGGGGAGAAAAGAAAACAAAGGATGATCCTTTGTGCTTTTCAGGCCAGGTTGTCAGCCTAGAAACTGACATCATAGAGAAGCAGGCGCCCAGCGTGCAGTAGACGTGCGTTCTGGTGTCACAACAGGAAGAAGTGAACGTGAGGCTGCAGTGGTCTTGCATTTAATTTAGACATGAGAGCAGAGCCACAGGACGAACCCTAATGCTGACTGTGCTGCTTGTTGTGTTGAATGTGCTCCCAGCTCCGGAGGGTCCCAGCTTTGAGAAGCTGAACTGGCTGATCCACCTGCACTACATCCGGAAGGACTACGAGGCGTGCAAGGTACAGCTGCACAGGGAGCGACAGCAGAGGGCAGCGGTGGCTGGCGGCTGACAGTGGCCCCACGCTGTCATTGGCAGATCTTGGCCGATTGTCCCTGGCCAATTGTCCTTGGCCTGGTCTCCCTAGGCCGTGCGTGAGGCTGGTCCCTGTGGACCCACGTGTCTTCTCAAGTCCACACCATTGGTGTGGGGCAGCCATTCTTGTAGACTTGTTGGTGCCCTGGGGGAGGCAGTGGTTGGATCAGTAGGTCACTGACGTTTTTACACCTTTGCATAAATGGCTATGGTATTTCAAATAGTTTTATTTTATAATTCTCTTATGGTGCTTTTGGCCAGAACCGCCATCTTCGAGTAATTTGTCAAAATGACTAACACAAAGGGCAAGAGAAGGAGAACCCGGTGTATGTTCTCCAGGCCTTGTAGAAAACATAGGGTGGTTCCTTTGGCCACATACATGCAAATCTACAAAAGGGTGATATTGTAGACATCAAGGGAGTGGGTACTGTGCAAAAAGGAATGCCTCACAAATGTTACCATGGAGAAACAGGAAGAGTCGACAGTGTTACCCAGCATGCTGTTGGCATTGTTGGAAACAAGCAAGTTAAGGGTAAGACACTTGCCAAGAGGATTAATGTATGTATTGAGCATATTAAACACTCAAAGAGTTGTGATAGCTCCCTGAAACGTGTACCTGTGTTCAACTGAAACGCCAGCCTGCCCCTCCCAGAGAAGTACACTTTGTAAGGACCGATGGGAAGAAGCCTGAGTTGTTGGAACCTATTCCCTATGAGTTCATGGCATAAACTGGGATGTTGCTCTGCCATTCACCACCTAATTGGTAACTTAACTGTTCTAGGTCCTATATAAAAATAAAATCATCCTGTGTTGTAAGGGCGTTTTCTTAGTTAAAGAGGTATGTGGTGCCTTCTTACCTCAAAAGTATTTCAGCAGATTTTCACTGTAGCTATAATTGTGTCTGGTCTTAACTCTTCAGTGTTTTTCTTGCTGAAAAGTATTGCTGAGGTATTGTGCAGGTATATACCCACATATCCAAATATTTATAAAATATTTATATTGGCTTAAAGATCCTATAAATCACCGTGGGGAAAAGATGTATCCAAATAAATGGAAGTCACTTCAGAAACAAATATAAGTCCATTTCAGTTAAATAAATTGTTTAAAGTAAAAAAAAAATTCTCTTATGGTGAGGCTCATATTATTTATATATATATATATATATATATATATATATATATATATATATATATATGTGGGTTTTTATGTTTGTTTTTTTTTTTTTTTTGCTATAATTAGGACAGGGTCTATGGGGTCTACAAGGTCTCACAACATAGATTGGACTCTTAGTGAGTGATTCTCCTGTTTTCGGCCTTCCAAGTGCTGGGATTACAGGCGTGCACCACCATGCCCAGTCTCCATTGCTGTCTCAGTGCGCCCCTGGGGCGGGGCTGGCATGGCAGGCCCGGGGATCGAACCCCCTGCTCCTGAGCCTGCTTGCAGGTGCTTTAATCTGCTGAGCTATTCGGCTGGCCCTTGCATGAACTGTTTATCAGTCACTGTTATTGTCCCACGCTTCTCATGTATGCCCTTTGTTCACGTGTGTTCTCTGCCCACGTCTGCCTATTCTTATGCTTAACTTCTACTCAGAGGTAACTTGTTCCCTCTTTCAGACTGTTATTAAAGAACAGCTTCGGGAAACCCACGGACTCTGTGAATATGCTATCTATGTCCAAGGTAAGACCCGTATTTCTTCTCTTCTTACTGGAGAATTCATGGCCTGCGTTCTTGAAAAAGGCCAAACAATGTATGAAATACTTCAAGTGAATGCGCCACAGATGTCTGTTCAGTATGTATATATTTGGTGCAGGGTCTCACTGTGCAACTCAGACTCGCAGTGATCTCGTTTCAGTCTGCCAGCGCTGGGCTTAGGTGTGCACCACCACACTGGTCTTGGGGGTCGGCTCAGTGTGCCTGGGGGTGTATCCTTGCCTTCACATAGGCAGGTGCTTAGATTGCTGAACGAGCTCTGTGGCCCTATTCAGTATGATTTTTTTTTCTGAATTGGATTTCAGAAATGACTGCCATCATCCTAGTCACTCTTCTTGTCGTTAGGACACAGTGCTCGAATTGCAGGACAGGTGTACTTGTCTCCTGGTTTATAGAGGTTTCAGTCTGTGTTCTGTTGGCTCAGGTCAGGTGGCAAGGCACAGGGCTACAGCTGCTCAGGGTCTGGCTGAGAAAGTGGAGAAGCTAGAGGAGCAGGATCAGGGGTGGTAGCTGAACCCCAGGCCCCACCCCCAGGAACACCCTCTTCCTGCCAGGCCCCGCCTCCTAATAGCCAGCCAGCTTCCTTCCAGAGGCCTGCCTAGGAGCTTGGGGGGCTTGGGGACATACAGATCTAACCTGGAAGAGTACTGCCAAATATTGAACTGCTGTTTCGTTTCTGGCCAGGGTTTTTCCAAATGGATGCTTAGGATTCCTACCTAATGCAGGAGTTTCAGGGCCAGAAGCTGCTTTTGAAAGGGTCCTTTAGATTTTTGTATACAGCAGCAAAATATTGCTATCAGCATATTCTACAGATGGGCTTCTGCTTCACCATGTGGGTCATGATTCTTTCTGAGTCTACAGGGTAGATATCAAGGAAATAGCAGTAGCTCAGTCCCACAAGTGACACCTGGCCACCAATAAGTGTCATAGACACTGTCTACATCCACAACATACTGGAACTTTGTGCCATATCCTACCCCTAAACTGTTAGAAGTGCTGGTCATATATTTTCTATTCCACTCTTTATGTTTTATTCTTTTTTTTTAAAATTTTTATTTTACTTTATTTATTTGTTTGCTTGTTTGTTTGTTTCTTTCTTTATTTTTTTATGGCTGGCTCAGCCTACCCTGGTGACGGGGCTGGCGCAGCATGTAGTGCCGGGGATCGAACTGCGGTCCCTATAGTTGCCTGAGCTTTCCTAAGCAGGCGCTTTAGACCACTGAACCATCTCGCCGGCCCTATGTTTTATTCTTAATAATTCTTTACCATCATGAACACTTTATCTTAGTTGATATTTTTGTATATAGTATCCTATTTAAATACTATGTGAGTACTCTGAATTGATCACAGATTTGTACTTATGATACACACACACACAAAATGTTCAATCATATTATTTGTGATTGAAAGAAACTAAAAGTAACTTAAATGTCCAGTAGTAGAAATCAAGTTCAATATACTACAGTATATCCATTTTTTTTTTTTTAACCTAAAACTTCGGTACTGATTGAAAACATGTTACTTTTCAGTTACAAAGCCAAGTAAGGGCTGGGGCTGTAGCTCAGTGGTAGAATGTGAGGTTAGCATGCATAAGATCCCGAGTTTAATTTCCCTCAACCAAACCAAACTACAATAACAACAAAAAGAGCAAAGTTGATAATATTAACTTGTAATGCTACTCCAACAAAAACATGTTTCTGGGTCATTAAAATACATCTTTTTGGGTTGGCAAAAAAAAAAAAAAAAAGAAAAAAGAAAAAAAAGGGTCCCTAAGAGCCCAGCTAAGATGAGAAATGTCTTATATATATGGCCAGCTCTGCTTGCCCTTGGGGTGGGGCTGGCGAGCATGTGGTGCTGGGGATTGAACTGTGGCCCCTGCGGTTGTCTAAGCTTACCTAAGCAAGTGCTTTAGACCGCTGAGCCATCTCACCCGCCCGAGAAATGTCTTGATGTTTTGAGCTGCATGAGGATGAAGAGAAGCAGCCTGTTGATATATAGGATGATGCAGTGGACAGGACGAACTCTTAAGAGTCAGATCTACAAACCACTGTCCTCAAGTTTGTTCTTTGGTTTCGAGCCACTGTTGCCCTGTGTAGTGCAGGTTGGCCTTCATTTACACACCTCCTGCCTCAGCCTCTGGGTGCTGGGGTGGCAGGCGCATGCTGCCATACCTGACTTTAATGCTGAAAGTGTTGTCCTAATTTTTCCAGGGATTCGCTTTTTGACTCTCTGGTGTTCATGACTAGTTTAGTTCACCATTTACTGCATTTATAGTTTTCAGATGAATGCATCATTGCCTGGTACAGTTAAGACAGTGGCACATTTAGGACATCTTGACAAAGTTTTACTCTGCTTTCAACATCACAAGTCTGAGGCTTTCAGACCCTGCAGACTATGGGCAGCTGCAATGCCATAGTAAACGGAGCACCTGAGGGGAAGCCCACCTGCCCTGCCTGCACGACTAGTCTCTGAGGTCACCTGTGAAGAAACCCACGTGTTGTGTGACAAGGCTGGGAGGTCGGGTGCTGATGGCTCTGCTGGCTGCTCTTCCTGTGTCCACAGTGGCGTCTGTGGGAGACGCATTTGTAGCCAGATGATTGCTCGCCTCCCTCTGACGCTGGGCCACGCTTTCCTTGTCTTTCTGTCCCTGGCAGCACTGATACTGCGCCTGGAAGGGAACATCCAAGAATCGCTGGAGCTGTTTCAGACATGCGCTATTCTCAGCCCTCGGAGTGTAGACAACCTCAAGCAGGTCGCGCGGTCGCTGTGAGTATGGGAGCTGGAGGCCGAGTGGTGGCTAAAGGGGCTTGGGGGCACAGCGGCATAGATTTGCTCTGGAGAGTGTGGGAGGTCTTGACATTTGAGAAAAAATGAAATTTTTAAATGCACTTGGTGCAGGGTCTCGCTATACCTCACTACACAGCTCATACTCATAGCGATCTTCCTGTACTGGGATTACAGGTGGTGACTGGCTCAGTGTCCAGGGGATGAGGCTGGTGCCAGCATGTGATGCTGGGGTTTGAACCTTGGTCCCTGTGCTTGCCTAAGCAGGTGCTTAGTCTGCTGAGCTATCTTGCTGGCCCCATTTTTGGCTTTTTTGAGACAGTTTCACTGTGTAGTTTAGGCTGGCCTTGAACTCACTTTGTAACCCAGGTTGGCCTCAAACTTGGAATAGTGCTCCTGCCTCAGCCTCCGAGTGCTGGGATTACAGGCATGCGCCGCCACGCCAGGCTGAGATCGAACAGTATGGCAAGCACTGCTAGTTGCATTGAAGAGCACTGATCCAGTTTAGCAACGTTGGCTTGTGCTTGAATTATATTGGCGCCCACAGAATTTTCCCGTCTGCTGTTCTAACACTTGATGTGACATCTGATGCACAGTAGGTTTTTTAGTGAGTTTGTGGAGTGACTGCCCTGAAGATTCCTCCTTGGAAGCTCCTGCTAAATAGTCTTCCTGAGCTACCAAGTCCACTCCCTTTGCAGAGGAGAGTGGCTGGGCTGCAGGTCCGGTCTCCATTTTCCTCCCTGCATTGCTTCACTTTAGTGTGTTGTGCTGGCTTTTCCCTCGAGCTGGTCTGCCCTTGCTTCTTTCCAAAAAAAAAAAGTGATCCAGAGTCAAGAAGAAGTGACATGTGAGAAAGGCTGTAAATGGTGGTGGCTGTTGCTGATGGGCTACCTCTTGGCTGGTTCCATTTTTGTTCTGCATTTATAGTACATCAGGAGAATTATGGGAACCTTGTGCCAAAAATGACGTGGAATAAGCCAGAGGCCCGGGAGCAACTGCTGTAGCCAGAACTGGCGCCTGAGCTCTGTGTGGAGCGCCCCTGCTTCCTGCGCTGCAGCTCCCAGGAAAAGGCCTTGGGAGTTCCATGCTGTATGGAAGACAGGAAAATGTAGGGCTGGTGGAGTTAGGTGGATAAGAGTGTTGAGGTTGTTGAGTGTCGTGGCGCGCACGTGTCATGGCGCGCATCTGTAATCCCAGCACTCTGGAGGCTGAAGCAGGGGGCTCATGAATTCAGGGGCTGCCTAGGATAGAGCTACATGTCAAGACCCTCTAGCAAAAAACAAAACAAAACAAAAAAAGCCAATGTTGATACTGAAAATGTATCTTTCAGATTTCTTTTAGGAAAACATAAGGCAGCCATCGAAGTATACAATGAAGCTGCTCGACTTAACCAGAAAGACTGGGTGAGTAGGGGACTTCTGTTCTATCTTTTAGAGGCATGTTAATGAGTCAGTTCTTCAGGGAGTGATCCTGTTGTTATAATGGGATCCTTATATACTAAAATATCTTTATTTTCACACTTTATATCACTGAAGTTCCAAACCATTATCAATTGGTGTTCCATTTTATTTTTCCCCCAGTCTGCTTAACATTGTTGGCTGTTTGCCTCTTAAAACCCAGCCTTTCTTTGGCTGAGCCTTGTCCTGGGGCAATGTTTTGAATTTTTTTTTTTTTAATGTATTTGGTACAGGGTCTCTGCGCAGCTTGTACTCATAGTGAACCTCCTGTTTTCAGCTTCCCCAGCACTGGGATTACAGGTGTCCATCACTACACCTGATATCATTGGCTGGCTCATGGGGGGGGTGGGGGGATGGATGGATGCAATATGTGCTGCCAGGGATCAAACCCCTGTCCCTGCACTTGCCTAAGCAGGTGCTTAGTCTGCTGAGCTATCTCGCTGGCCCAATGGTTTGATTTTTTTTTACCCCCTACATTGCCTTAGGGTGGTGTTTGCCTATTCATTCACTCACTCATTCATTCTTCTGTCTTAGCTTCTCAAGAGCTGGGACCCAAATGTGTCATCATGCCTGGCTTGCACTGTCTCTTTGTGTCAGTTGGAGATTATGTGTAATTGCAGCAGATAATTAGACTAAATGTTGGTTTTCCCATTTGCTGTTCTAACACATAGCAAAATGGTTGTCACACTGTAGGTTTTTAGTGTTTGTTGAATAAGAGTGCCTTGAAGGCTCCTAAATAGAAGGCACCCTCACCGTCTTTCTCAGTATCAGCTACCCTCAAGTCGGGACCTCGGGCAGGCATTTATGCTGCTGGGCTATATCCGTCAGCTACCCTTCTTGAAACCATTTCTTTAAGTTCTGTTCTGCTGCCTAGAACTATTTTTCCTTCCTCTTTATTTCCTTTCTTTTGCAGCAGTAGGGATTGAACTCAGGGCCCACTCATGCTGGGGCAGAGCTCTCCCACAAGCTGCGTCTCTAGCCCTTTTCATTTGTTTTGTAGGTTGAGTCAGGCTCTTCCTAAGTTGCCTTGGCTGGCCTTGAACTTGTGGTTCTCCTGCCTCAGCCTTCTAAATAGTTACAAGCACAGGTGCCAGATGTCAGTTCTTCTTTTTCACACTGTTGTTTTCTCAAGATTTGAGGATTCTTGGGGAGCATTCATAACTACAAGAGGAGGATCAGACTGACGTCTTCTGCAGTGCTGACTGTGATTTTCAGTGTGTGTTCAGTGTGTCAGTCACGTGCCTGCTGCGGGTGTCAGGATCAGCTGTTTGAGTTGGGGTTTTTTTTTTTTGGTCTTTTTGAGACAGGGTTTTGCTATGCAGCTCAGGCTGGTCTTGAACTTGCACTGATCCTCCTGTCTCAGCCTTCCAAGTGCTGGGAGTACAGGCGTGCGCCACCACGCTTGGCTTGTTTTTTTTGAGACATGGTCTCTATGTAATTCAGTCTGGCCTTGATCTTACTATGTAGCCCAGGCTGGCCTTGAATTCACAGTGCTCCTCCTGCCTCAGCCTCCCAAGTGTTGGGATCAGAGGTGTGTGCTACCACGACCAGCAATGCCATAGAGTATTTTCTAGCTAAGGGCAAAAGTGGAGCTACAGATCAAGGAAAGTTGGGCCTGGAGGTACAGCTCAGTAAAGCCCTGGGCACCCCTAGTGCACACATGTATACACATACATCCATAAAATAACAAAAGAGGTATGAATTCGTCAACCTTTTCTGTGCTGTGGAGGAGCGAGTTCTGAGAGCAGTTGGTGAGCAGCCGGTTTTAGGACGTGAGAATTCTTCCTACAGCTGCTTCCCTGTGTTTTTGCACTGACTCAGTACGGAAGGAGCATTTGGGGGCTGGAAGGATGTGCCAGGGCCAGCTGGAGCCAGCGGGAAGCCAGCCTGGAGGCACACTTGCCCACCGGCCTGTGACCTCCATTGCCCATGGGGTCAGTGGGAGGCGCAGTGCTGCTACCTTTGCAAGTGCTATTGGTGGCAGATGATTGAAAACGAATGGTGAGGGGACAAAGAAAGCCTGAATTTGTCCTGTCTCTGTGTCACGGTCTTGTAGCATGGTAAAGTGGGAAGTGCACGCATGTCCAGGGAGGCCTTGCTGCAGGTCGCTGTGCTCTGTCATACGGACAGGATTTGGACTACAGTTGAAGGAGAATCATTTTTAAACCTGTGAGATGTTGGGCTGGTGAGATGGCTCAGTAGTCTACAGTGCCTGCTTAGGCAGGCTTAGGCAACCACAGGGGCTGCGGTTCAATCCTCAGCACCACATGCTGTGCCAGCCCCACCCCCAGGGCAGGTTGAGCTGGCCATAATATAAATAAACCTGTGAGATGTTTATGAAACTTGGAGCATCTGAGCATAATTGAATCCTATGTGGCATGGTACAGAGCAGTTGCTGATCTTCTCAGGTGTGATAGCGGTATTGTAGATACTGTTTTAAAAAGACTGTGGGAGGCTGAGTCAGGAAGATCACAAGTTTGAGTCCAGCGTGCACAACTTAGTGAGACCCTGCCTCAAAAAAAAAGGCTGGTGGCCCAGGGACATGGCTCAGCGGCACAGCACCTGTTTGACAAGCATGAGGTCCTAAGTTTGATTCCTGGTGCCAAGAAAGGGGCTGGTGAAAGGGTTGTAGCTCAGTGTGAAGGAGCCGAGTGCAGTCCTCGTGCCCCGCCCACAGAGCAGGTGAAGTGTGGGTTGGGTAATTGTTGAGACTGAATGATGGCTTCATGGCGATTCTGTCTTTGCATGTAGTTAGAATATAAAACTACAAAAAGGCCAGAACCTTTTCCTTTGGTGACACTTTCTGGGTTAAGCAAATTACTTTGCCTCTCTGAGCTTTTATCTGTGGAAAACTTGTGCCAGTGTAAGAGATTTGTTGGAAAATGAAACCAATACACATGCAGACATCTGGCACCGAGTTGTTTAGAACAGGTGCGGCATCAGGGGTCGCTGTTTTGTCCTTATTTGAAGGACTTGGGAAATGCTCAACTGGCTGTCTCTGGGCTCTGTGGCCTGGGTTCTGGGATGGATTCTGCCCCCTCAGGTGGGCCTGTCACTCCTCCTCCCAAGCTGCCTTCCATTACAGAGCTTTCAAGGGACTCCAGATGCGAAGTACGGCTGGGCGGGGCCTTGCTCTTGCAGGAACTAGAACTGAAAGGCTGCGGGAAGCCAAGGTGGTTCTTCTGCATGTCTGCTTCCTCTTTTCTTTCTGTAGATCAGAGGCTGACAAACTTTTTACACAAAGTACCAGAAAATATTTTGAGCTTTGCAGCTTCCTGCAGGCTGTTGGAGCACCCTAGCCCGCATTTCGAGTGTCAGAGAACCTTGTGAACACAAGTGGTCATGACTGAGTTTCAGTAAAAGTTCACAGAAAGGGGCAGAGAATGTTGGCCAGTGGCTGCAGTTTCCTGACTTCCGCACCGTTCCAGAGAAGGCCTCTAGTGGGCTGGGGAGATCGCTCAGTGGCGTAAGCACTTGCCTGGCAAGCATAAAGTGCTGTACCAAAAAAACAAAAACCAGAGAAGGCCTCTGGTGCCATAGGTTCATTGGAGTGGCCACCAGGGGACACACTCGGCACCCTCAGCCGTAGCACCTGGCCCCAGGAGAGTCCTCTGGTTGACACAGGTGTCCAGAGCTAGACAGACAGGGTTTCCTTAAGGGCGAAGCGGAGGCTGTGGGTCCACAGAGGATGTAGGTGGTGGGCGGCTTTTGGAGAGATGAGGGTGGGGAGCTAGGCTGGATGTGTGTCCCCAGGAGCAAGGGATCGAGAAGGTTGCCCGTTCAGTCTGCTGTTCTCTCTTAGCTATAATTCATAAGTCTGTATTCAGGAACTAACTTTATAGAGTTTTGTGTAGCTAGCTGCGAACTCCCAGCTGTAGTGCGTGTTGCTGAGTTCAGCCTTCGGCAGGCACTGGCAGTCTCGGCTGCTTGTGCCATCTGCGCTTCCCGCAGCATCGCACCTAAGCTATTTGCTCTGCTCTGCTGCAGGAGATCTGCCATAACCTAGGCGTGTGCTACGTGTACCTGAAGCAGTTCCACAAGGTAAGCAGTGCTTGGAAGCGGGCATGTCTCTGTGGAGCCGTGCCAGACAGAGCTGCGTAGAGCTTTGGGGAGGTGAAAAATTAAAAATGCCTTCTCTGTATTCCCAATTTTTCTTTTTTCTTTGGTTGTGCTAAGAATTGCGCCTAGGACTTTGTACCTGTTGCCAGGTGTGGTGCCACTGGGCTGCACCCCAGGAACCCCTTGCTGCTTTAAATTTTTTTTTGCTTTGAGACATGGTTTCGCTAAGTTGCCCAGGCTTGTGTTAAACTCGTACTCTTCCTGCCTGAGCCTCCCAAGTAGCTGGTTCTACAGGAGTGTACTACCTACCACACGTGGCCCCTTAGCCTCATTTTAATTCTCATTTGCTGTTGTTACTCATCATTCTCATCATTTTTCCCTCCTTGCATCTGACAAGAAAATGGAAAATTTCAGACATATTGTGACAGTTGGGAGTAGTGGCACATGCCTGAAATCCCAGCATTCAGGAGGTTGAGACAGGAAGACTGTCATGAGTGTGAGACCAGCCTGGGCTACAAAGTGAGCTCCAGGCCAGCCTGAACTGCAGAGTGAGACTCTGTCTCAGAAAAAGAACAAACAAACAAACAAAACCAAATATGACAGTATAGTTGCTCTCTTTTTCTTTACTATAGTTTAATTTTCCACCATAGAAGCAAATGTTCAATAAGGAAAGTATCAAAGTTAAATCTAAAATGTGTAATCACAACTAGCTGAAATATACCATGAAAACATATTTTAAAGTTTCATAACCAAATAATATTAATACAATGTGTATCATCTTTCAAACAGAGTGTAAGACATAGACCAAAAGGACTTTTACAAAGAAAAACAAAACTTTGTTTACAATAAACTATAAATTAATAGTAAAAATGAAACAAATATAGCATATATTGTAAAATATTTTTGAAGGTGCTGGGGAGATAGCTTGGCAGTGTAAGCACCCACCTGGCAAACGCAAGAACCTGGGTTCGATCCCCAGTACCACATACTGTGCTGGCCCAAGTAGCTGTGCCAGCCGCAGAAACCGGATGTGGTGGCACACTCCTGTAATCCTGGTGTTGGGGAGGCTGAGACAAGAGGATCACTATGAGTCCGAGCTGTGTAGTGAGACCCTGTACCTAATAAATAAAAAAGATTAAAAACAAAATATTTTTGGAACAATGCAGTATATAATTTGGGGAATTACTTGCTTTCCCTACTTCCTATTTATCTCTTCTATTTTGCTCTTTAGTTGTGTACGCATATTTTGTTTCTCGTATAAGAGAAATGCAATATTTAACCTTATGGGCCTGAGGGCCGGGGAGATAGCTCCATGGCACAAGTACCTGCCTGGCAAGTGCAAGGTCATGAGTTTGAATCCTGGTTCCGCCTAAACAAAACAAAAAAATAAGCTTATGGGCCTGACTTATTTCACTTCAAATGTTCTCAGGTTGCATCCATTACTTAGGAACTTCTCAAGTTTATGGCAGTATACTACTCCATTGTGTGTAATACGACATTTTCTTTATTCATTCAACTGTTGATGGGCATATATGCTGTCTCCAAGATCTGGCTATTATAAATTGTACTGCTGTAAACATGAGTATGCAAGTATCCCTGGATTACAGTGATTTTAACTCTTGGGAAGACACTTAGGGGATAGCTGGAATTTCTATTTTTTGCTTTTGAGATATCTCTACACTGATTTCCATACTGGTTGTACTATGCCAGATTCCCACCAACCTTGTAGAAAAGCTCCTTTGCCCCCATGTGCTTGCCAACATCTGTTATTATTAGATGATATCCATTCTTTCTGAGGTAAGATGGAATCTCAGGGTAGGTTTAATCTGCACGGTCAGTGATGGTGTTTCTTCTTTTGTTTATTGACCAGTTTGTGTTTTTTTCTTCCTTTTCTTCTTTTTCTTTCTTTTTTTTTTTTTTTTTTGTCTTTTTGAGACAGGGTCTCGCTATGCAGTTTAGGCTGGCCCTAAGCTCACTTTAGTCCAGGCTGGTCTCGAACTTGCACCAATCCTCCTGCCTTAGCCTCCCAAGTGCTGGGATTATAGGCATGAACCACAACACCCAGCATGGCCAGTTGTGTTTCTGCTGAGAAATAGTTATTAATTTTGGTTATCCATTTTTGATTGGGTATTTTATTGGAGGATCTAAGTTTTTTGAGTTCTGTATATGTTTTTGTTTTGTTTTGTTTTTGAGACAGGCTCTTGATTTGTAGTCCAGGCTGGCCTTGAACTCTTGGTGATCCTCCTGCCTCAGCCTTCTAAGTGCTGGGATTACAGGTGTGCACCACCATGCCTGGTTTAGATATTTTTGATGTTAGTCCTGTGTCAGAGAAGTAGCTAACAGCAATTTTTTCCTATTTTGTAGGTTGTCTCTCTCTCTCTTTTTTTTTTTTTTTTTTTTTGTGGAACTGGGGACTGAACTCAGGCCCTGAGTTCTACTGGGCTGTCTCCCTAGCTCTGTAGGTTGTCCCTTTACTCTGGTGGCTATTTCCTTTGCTGTGACGAGGCTTTTACATTTGATGCAGTCCCCTTTGATTTGTGGTGTCTGTTCTTGCACCATGGGGTTCTGTGGGGAGTCCTGGTCCACGTCTGTGTTGAGGAGCTGGCTGCAGAGCTCTGCAGTCGGCCCATGCTGTCTCGTCAGGGTCGGTGGGCATCGCGCTCTGTAGCAGCTCAGGCCTCCCTCTTCGCCTCACGCCGCAGGCACAGGACCAGCTGCACTGCGCGCTCCAGCTGAACCGGCAGGACCTGACCTACGTCATGCTGGGGAAGATCCACCTGCTGGAGGGCCGCGTGGACAGGGCGGTGGACGTCTACAAGAAAGCTGTGGAGTAAGTGTCTGTGTCCTTGTGCAGAGCAATGAGCAGCTACACAGTGTAGCTCGATGGGCTCTGAGGGAAAGCTGAGGTTCAGGTTGCGAGCTCCAGCGAGTGGCCGCAAGCGCTTCCTTCTCCCGTGTAAGGCACGGCTGCGTGATCCGTGCTCCAGCTAACCTGAGGGCGACGGCTCCCTAGGCTAAAGAGGAAATAAGTGGCGGAAGTGAGCTGTAAATGATGCGCCCAGCTCCTGCTCCATTCCGTGCTTCACAATTAGGGGCAGCATCCAGCAGCAGGAGAGGAGGGCAGACGTGGACTGGGCGAGATTTGCGGGCAGCTGGCATTCTGCTGTGTTGGTTTGAAATCTGTCCTTTGTGACAGATTTCCAGAGATCCTTCATGTTGAGCCATATCCCCAGCCCTTTTTAGCAAAGGATTTTATTTGGAATAGAGTCTCACTTTGTCACTAATTTTCTTATCCTCGGGAGGCACTGGGCAGTCCTCTGCATCAGCCTCCCAGTATGCTGGGATTATAGACATGCACCACCACATCAGCATAATATTTTTTTTTAAAACATCACTAGGGTAATCCAGAGCCCTGCTGACAGTGGAAGTGACTGGCTTTCTTGCAGGGGAGTTCCGTGCTTCTGCCCTGAGGACACATGTGATCCTGTCTTCACTCTAGGGTCTTGTTTCTTCTGTGTAGGTCACCTGAAACAGGGTGTTCTCAGTTTCATTTGTTAGGTTTCTTTATTTTATTTTTTTTTCCTTTTAATAAGAAATAACAGTGTGACATTTTCAAAAACACATTAGTAGTACATTCTCAATAACTGATACAATGCATAGTGTTGTCCTCATAGTAGTTATACAGAGCACAGAATGTAGACATGATAAATTTTCTAATCGTTGGTACAAAAAGTTTCTTCTCATTAAACTAAGAGAAAGCAGTTGTATACATAGTGCAGTATCCTATAATTGCAACGGATTATTGGCAGAACTGGCAATGTCGGAAGCTGATGATTTAAGCCTTTTACAGTTCAGCATACTAATCTAGCTGGGTGGTTAAGGGCAAGTTAAAGCAAGACTTATATAACAAAACATGTAACTTTTTTTTTTTTTTTTTTAAATTTTACTTTTTTTATTTTATTTATTTGTTTGTTTCTTTATTTACTTATTTTATGGCTGGCTCAGCCTGCCCTGGTGGTGGGGCTGGTGCAGCATGTGGTGCCGGGGATCGAACTGCAGTCCCTGCAGTTGCCTGAGCTTTCCTAAGCAGGCGCTTTAGACCACTGAACCATCTCACTGGCCCCAAAACATGTAACTTTTATCTCCCAAGGTCAGTCAAATCCCCTCAGGATTTACTTTGAAACCGTGTACAATGCTTTGTGGAACTGTTGACAGTGTCAACCGTCTGGATAAGTCACAGCCATTGCTTGACCAGTTTTCTCTCTGTGAAAGCCCGAGAGAATGTTTTCTCTCTAAGTGACTCTCCTTAGGCACACTATACATCATTAATCCCTTTCCTCTCTGGTCCCATAATCTCCTTGAACAGAAAATTTGGGGAACCACTGAGTTATACAATGTTACATCACAGGTTCTCTTAGTCCTGAGTCCTCACTGACCTTGAAGGGCTAGAGCCAAAATGATGGCTATCCTCATAGCCCTTCTTTTTCTTCAATTTTTGGTCTGTTAACTTAGATTCTCAATCCTCCAGAAGAGAAGCTTTGTGATGCTATTACTCTATAACATAAGTACTTGCTCTTAACATCACTGTCTTTCTGAATATCAAACACTTAACTTGGAATCAGTATTTTCCATCAATATTTTTTTTTTAAATTTTATTTATTTATTTATTTGTTTGCTTGTTGTGTTTGTTTGTTTCTTTATTTATTTTGTGGCTGGCTCAGCCTGCCCTGGTGGTGGGGGCTGGCGCAGCATGTGGTGCCGGGGATCGAACCGCAGTCCCTGCAGTTGCCTGAGCCTTCCTACGCAGGCGCTTTAGACCACTGAACCATCTCGCCGGCCCCTTTTCCATCAATATTGATATTCTAATAAATCCCTATACAATATGATAAAAGCAGTTACACATTTTTACACAGGCATTTAGAAATTTAAGTGTATACAGAATTGTAGCCATGGCCTGGTGAGATTGCTCAGTGGTCTAAAGCACCTGCTTAGGCAAGCTCAGGTAACCGCAGAGACCATGGTTCGATCCCCGGAACCACATGCTGTGCCAGCCCTACTGCCAGGGCAGGCTGAGCCGGCCATAACATAAATAAACAAACAAATAAATATCTGTAATTAATTTAAAAAATTGTAGCTGGTCAATTCTATGGTATTTTTCTTAGTCTCTTACTCTCATTTAATACCCTTTTTGTTTTCTTGTAAACCAATCATTTACTTGAGAGAGAGTATAGCAGTAACTGGAATTACATTAGAAGCAGCACAAATTTAAAAGACAAGAATGACAGGCATTCCAAGCATAATTTTATTTTATTTATTCATTTATTTTTAATATTATGGCCGGCTCAGCTTACCCTGGGGGTGAGGCTGGCACAGCATGTGGTGCCAGAGATTGAACTGCAGTCCCTGTGGTTGCCTAAGCTTTCCTAAGCAGGTGCTTTAGACTGCTGAACCATCTTGCTGGCCCATCCAACATAATTTTAGTGTTACCCATTGCTGTCCTCAGTGTGAAAAATATTTTGGTAGTTCTTAGGACCATTATCTAATTCATCCTGTGTATATATAAGTGCATGGTTTTGCTCCTGCCGTGTTTCCTATCTTTTCTGTTTGCAGTCACTTCATTGTTTAACACTTAAGTCCTTGGTTTCCATTCAGCTGTGTTATGCCTTTCCATTTTTATGTCTTCTTTTGAGTTCTTACACTAGGGAGAATATACAATATTTACATATGTAGGTCTGGTTTACTTCACTTATGAATATATGTTCAAGATACATCCACTTATATATGAAGTCTTCTAGTTTATCATTCTTTATAGCTGAGTAATATTCCATTGTATGAAAATACCACATCTTTTTCAAACATTCTTCAGATGATGGGCATTTTGGTTGTTTCCAAGATTTAGCTATCACAAATTGTGCTGCTATGAACATAGGTGCACAGATATCACTATGATATGATGTTTTCAGTTCTTCTGGAAAAATTTCCAGTAGGGGGATAGCTGGATTGAATGGGACTTCCAGTTCTAGTTTTTTAAGGAGTCTCCACACTGCTCTCCATAATGGTTGCACCAGTCTACATTCCCACCAGCAGTGGAGAAGGGTTCCTTTTTCCCCACAGCCTCTTCAGCATTTGTTGTTGGTTGATTTCTTTATGATAGCCATTCTTTCTGGGGTGAGATGGTATCTAAGTGTTGTTTTGATTTGCATTTCACGAATGACTAGCAATATGGAGCATTTCTTCATGTATTTATGGGCTTGTTGAATTTCTTTCTCTGAGAAGTGTGTGTTCATCTCAGATGCCCATTTCTGGATTGGATCTTTGAATTTTGGAACCCTAATGGTTTTTAGTTCTTTATGAATTCTAGATAGAAGACCTTTGTCTGAATACTTATTAGTTAAAATTTTTTCGAAATTAGTGGGTTTTTTCTCTCTGTTGGTAATTTCTTTTGACGTGAGGCCAACCTGGGCTACATAGTGAGACCTGGTCTCTAACAACAAAACAATAAAATCTTGTTGTCTTGAGTTTCCTGGAGCAATTGGGGAGGGGCCATGGAAGTGGTTAGGGACCTCTGTGGTGGCTTGGATTCTCAGTGCCTGCCTTCTGGAAGGGGTGGCTTTGAGATCCCAAGGTGGCCATTTCCAGCAACTGCTCCAGGAGCAAATCGTGGTATGGAGGGCGTGGCCCTGTCCAGTGGGGACAGATGCTGCCAGAGTCGAGGAGGTGCCTCCTGTGGTCTGGGGATGGAAGTGGTGAATGCACATTTATGATGGCGTGAGGTGAAAGGCACATCGTGGGCATCCCCAAAAGCTTTCTTGGGCAGCTCAGGCAGTTCTGGCTCTGGCTCTGGCTCATGTCTGCTGCAGGTGACCAGTGCCTGTCATCACTCCTTAGGGGTAGGAGGTCATGCTGTGCACCTCTAGTGTTCTGTTGGATGACCCATGGCCTCCCCCAGTGTTGCTGTGGCTTTTGGCCAAGATCTATCATAGGGGTAGAAGTGACATGCAATATTTTACTGAATCCGGTGTCTCCCCCGAAGGCCATTTTTCCCTGTGGCTGGTGTCTGTCCTTGCCTTGAGCTTGGCCCTGTACAGCAGCAGGGGTCTTACAGTCCTCATCTTTTTTTTTTTTTTTTTTTTTTTTTTTTTTTTTTTTTTCTTTTTTCTTTTTTGGTGGTGGTACCAGGGATTGAACTCAGGACCTTGTGCTTGCCAGGCAAGCACTTATTCCACTGAGCTATCTCTCTTGCAGTCCTCATTACTGGAAAAATGATGCTGCATGGCACCGTAAGCACAGCAGCAACAGAAAAGGATCCCGTGGGGAGACTCATGTATGCCATGTGCTCCTGCTGGCCCACTCTTCCCCAGCGTGGTCAAGCATTTCGGAGCACATTCCACAGGGCTGCACTTAGGCCACTGGCCCTAAGAGAGGAATTTGGATTTGTGTCCTTAATTTGCTGTGCAAGCCTTGCTGAAGTCAGGTTTAATTATTTTTTAAATTTATAGTACTGAGGATTGAACTCAGGGCCTTTGCACTGACCTACATACAAGGCCATTACAAAAAATTTTTTTAGACAGTCTCCCCACATTACCTAGGTTGGGGTTGGGCTTACAGTTCTCCTGCCTTGGCCTCCCAGAGTGCTTGCTGGCTTTAGATGTGCGTTCCATCACATCTTCAGATGGTCTGAAGATGACCTCCTTTTACATGCTTTTTCTTTGGGTGAAGGAGGGGCGGGGGCAATACCTCAGCAGTGCAAGAGGGCAGCCAGCCCTGTGTGGGTCTTAGTTTTCTCTCATTACTGAGACAAAACACCCGAAGTTAAAGGGGGGAGATTTATTTAGCTCACAATTTATAGAGGTTTCAGCCCATAGTTGGCTAACTCCAAGGCAGGGTGGGGTGGTAGGGGGGTAACCATTCATGGTGGCAGAAGATAGCAAAAGCAACAGGAAAAAGACAAGACTCTTCTTGTCCTTTATGTTGTATCCAGGCTCCTGCGTGAGGGTGGGTGTAGGTAGCACTTCCATCCTTAATTCCAGCCAGAGCAATGCCAAACCAAGTGTGGAGTGATTTACTAATCACACACCCTTAATCCCAGCATCACACAGTGTAGAATCAGCCACCTCTGAAAAGTCCCATGACCTCAGGAGGCTTGGGGGGGACATGTAGACACAAAGCATAACAGCACGTGTGTCCGTGTGCGTCACCATCGCCTCCCTCTGCACCTCTCTGTTACAGGTTCTCACCAGAAAACACAGAGCTCCACACAACACTTGGGCTGCTCTACTTACAGGTAGGGACACCCTTTCTTTACCATGGATGTTGGAAAGGCTTGCGGAGTCCTCTGCATTCTGATATTTAATGTATTTTACTAGTGGTTACCGAGCACATGAATCTCACTCTCTGTATTCGATACTTTGCTAAAGAGTTGATTTGCTTCACTTGCATCGGGAGAACTCTGTGATAGTATCTGTGCAACCTCAATTTGTACCCAACCAGAACGGGTGTGAGAAACCACTTCCATCTTGGGAGTGAAGCCCCTCTAAGTGAGCACTCACTGGGCCTTGGACAAAACTGTTTCTGTGTCGCTCCTTCCAGCCAGGGTCTTACAGGAAATCAAGACAGCAAAGCACCCTTTGGCCACAGTAAAAAACTTCCACAGCTCTCTGCATTCCCTAGAGCAGATGGTTCTTTTAGCTCTGTCGCTTCCCATCCTCAGCCTAAGACCTGGGGCTGGGGCTGTCTGCCCTGCTTCCCTCTTCCCGCGTTTTTCCTCTAGGTCTGCCAGCTGGGAGCCCTGATGTCTGTCCTGCCCCTCCTTAACAGGCACTGGGAGCTTAACTCTGGGTCCTGACTTGGGCAGCTGGCCCCATGGGACATGACACTGGCCAGCTGTCCAGTTGCAGGTGTTAATGTGGAATAGCTTAGAAGTTGCAGAAATAGTTTTTGAAAAATAGCTGCTTGGCCATTACTAGGAGACAACAAATAAAAACCCCACAGATATAGGGACAGTTGTTTTCTTTAAATGAGCAGGTATTTCTGTTCAACATATGGCTGGCCATCTCCTCCCTCATATAAACTCTCTGCTTTTCCTCAAGCTTGGCATGTACCAAAAGGCATTCGAACATCTTGGAAATGCACTGTCATATGACCCCACCAACAACAAGGTACGGCGGGCTAGAAGTTGAGGGGAGACCAGACCCTGAAAGCAAGGGGGAGCTTCCTCATGGGGAAACCTGAGAGGGGGGTTATTGTCTCTGGCACTTGCAGCACAGGGCCAAACTGAGCACCTGGCCCCTTCCAGGCAAGTGTTCCACCATTCAAATATGGCAATACCCAGGTGAAAATACTGTAACCTGTGGTGTCATTCGAGGATACCTGTTTTAACCCCTGTGGAAAGCGGAGTCACAGTACTATGAGGAAATACCACTTGGAAACTGGCAAAGCCTGTGTCACTTGTCAGAAGTAACTGGTGAGGTGACTTAGAGCCACAGTGACTGTAGATGACAACAATCAGATGTGACCAGGAAGAAGGCAGAGCCTAGGGTACATGAATGGCTCTGGGGAGATGCAGCCAGTAAGGCTGCTCAGTACCACACCAGTCCCAACTTAGGGCAGCAGAAGCCCTACATAGCCCCAGAGAGCCGAGAGGTTGGGCCTGCTCCCCTCCAGTGGCAGCAAGACTGGGGTGTGGAGCAGCGGGTGCAGGCGTTTCTGAGCACTGGGCCGTTCGGCGTACACACAGGGTGACTTTCCTGCTGTACTAGCTTTTCTGGCTACCATATCAGCAGGGGAAAAATGAGCTGGGTAAGGCCAGTGACCCCCATTACTGTGCCAGAAAGAGTCACGGGGTGGATCTCGGGACCCTGTAGCCTCCTGGAGCGGTCTCAGACCTGTCCGCTGCAGCCCCAGGTCTGGCTGGTGATGGACTCCCCTCGTGTTCTCAGGCCGTCCTGGCAGCAGGCAGCATGATGCAAACTCACGGGGACTTCGATGTTGCCCTCACCAAGTACAGAGTTGTAGCCTGTGCTGTCCCAGAAAGTGCCCCTCTCTGGAATAACATCGGAATGTGCTTCTTCGGCAAGAAGAAATATGTGGCAGTGAGTGTGCCCCAACCCTGCTTGTCATGCCTGTCCTCACAGGGGTGATGGGATCTGAGGATCCTCCCTGAAGTCCCTCCCTCTACAGGCTATCAGCTGCCTGAAGCGAGCCAACTACCTGGCCCCCTTCGACTGGAAGATCCTGTATAACCTGGGCCTTGTCCACCTGGCCATGCAGCAGTACGCGTCGGCCTTCCACTTCCTCAGCGCGGCCATCAACTTCCAGCCCAAGATGGGAGAGCTCTACATGCTCCTGGCTGGTGAGAGATGCACAGGGAAGGGAAAACTCCTTAGGGGGAAAAGGGCTTAGACCACAGGCTCCTGGCTAGATGCCCCGTAGAAGCCATTCCTGGGAGACCCTGTAAGGGTCTGGTGTGTGCCCAAGAATTAGATGCTGTAAGCAAGAAAAGATGACAGAGTACCTGCTCATTTCTCACTGGAAGAATCTCCCACATCCTGCCCAGGTACGTCGAGATCATTCCCAGTTCATCTCTTGCCACTGTTTTCCGTTGGCTATCCTTTGGGAGGGGGACATTAGTCATCAAGGCCAGTGTACTGCAGTGCAGCACACCCCCAGGCCCCCTTTCACGTACACTGAACTCTGCCAGGTCCCAGAGAACAAGTGTTAGGAGCTGAGGTTGGGAGGACCTGGCTTCCACTATGTCTAGCATGTACTGAGACAAGGGATTGCGTGGTAAAAGGCACTGGGTAGTCACTGTTGGTCTGGCTGGGGTTAAACAGTTGGCCTAGCTGTTTTTGCTACTCTAATGTAGCTGGTTGCTGGTAGTTCTGAGTCAAGCTAGGGTATTATATGGAGTATGGTTCTATTCTTGAAACTTCATTTATGTCACTCGTATACTAAAATTCATCACAAAAATGAGATAATCAGGCACATACTTTTAGTAACCTAAAAGTACTGACCAGGGCTGGAATGGTAGCTTGTGGTTAGAGAGCATGTGTAGCAAGCACAGGACTTTGTGTTTAATCCTCAGCACTGAAAAAAAAAAGAAAAAAAAGTGCCGACTAAATATTCTGTCTGAGGAGTATTTTCTCCAGATACTAAATTTACTAAATGGAAACCCAGCCGAGTTTTTGTGTCCTTAAGAGTGGTTTTCTGGTGAGTTGTTCAGTCATTGCAGAAGTAATTGGGGGCCTTGAATGCAAAGATCACCCAGTCCTAATGGGGACACGGGAATGGTGTGGCCTTCACACAGACCCCACAGGACAAGCTGGGCAAGGACAGCGCTGTGGCCGAACATGCTGTGAACCGAGGCAGCAGTGTCCAGCGATGTGGTGGTGCTCAACTGAGGAGTGGCTGTCTAGGCCAGATCAGGGAGGGCTGGGGGACGGCAGACCTGCCCAGCCTGTGCCTGTCACTCGTGCTCCTAGAGCTCCCTGGAGGTGCTGTTCAGAGCACTGCTGCGTTTCCTTGCTGTAGGATCATTTCAGGAAATATTGGCTAAAAGTATGGTGTGGGGGCCAGGGAGATAGCTCAATAGAATAAGCACTTGCCTGGCAAGTGCAAGGTCCTGAGTTCAATCCCTGATACTGCCCCTACCCCCCACCCCCCAAAAAAGTAAAAGCATGGTGCAGGTCGGTTGCTACCTGGAAGTTTGTAGATGGTGGTTGTTAACCATGGGAACCAGGGATGTGGTTAGATGCCACGTGTGGGCAGGGGACTGGAGGCAGTTGGGGACCCAGGGATGGGGGATGGAAAGCTTGACTTAGACTTGGAGTAAGGCAGCACCAGAAAAGAAGCTGCAAGCTGGCTGTGGTGCTACATGCTTGTAATCCCAGCACTCAGGAGGCTGAGGGAAGAGAGTTGCTGGGAGGTTTTTTAAAAATTAATTAATTTTTAAACTTTATTTATTTATATTATGGCCGGCTCAGCCTTCCCTGGAGGTGGGGCTGGCACAGCATGTAGTGCCAGGGATCGAACCGTGGTCCCTGTGGTTGCCTAAGCAGGCGCTTTAGACCACTGAGCTATCTTGCTGCCCCCCCCCCCTTTTTATTTAAATGTATTTGGTACAAGGTTTCACTATGCAGCTTGGATTCCTAGTAATTCTTCTGTTTCCAGCCTCCCCAATGCTGGGATTACAGGTGTGCGCCACCATGCCTGTTCTCGGGGCCGGGTCAGTGCACCTGGGAGCAGGACCAGTGCAACATGTGGTGCCAGGGATTAAACCCTGGTTCCTGTGCTTACCTAAGCAGGCACTGAGCCTGCTGAGCTGTCTTATTACTGGCAGTTGCCAAGAGTTTGAGGCCAACCTCAACTACACAGTAAGACTGCCTCAAAAAGTAAAAAAGCGAAACTGCAATAGAAGGATGTTTAGAAGTTGGCAACTGACTGCCCTGGAGAGAGGACACAGCTGAGGCTGCAGGAGGGGTGTGGTGGGATGGTCTATGGGGCTCTGTTCTCTAAGCAGGGCTCCCTGTTGCAGTGGCCCTGACCAACCTGGAAGATACAGAGAATGCCAAGAAAGCCTACGTGGAAGCGGTCCGCCTAGACCAGTGAGCTGCCCTGTGGGAATGGGATGGGGGACTGGACACTGCCGTGTCTGCTCCACTGTTGAGGGATCAGCTCTGAGCGGGCAGAGCAAGCCTGCCAGGCCCATGTGGGCTGTGGACCTAGGGTGCTGGGAAAGCTGAGGGCTCCTTACGGTGTTAGTCTGGGCATAGTGTAGTGCAAGCTGAGGGTCACTTCTGGGATTTTTTGCTGGCCTCCACCACACAGCAGGGTAGGGTGCTCCCCCCCGCTGCCCCCACCCCACTGAGGCTGAGGGGCCAGACCTGGTCACACTGGGTACCTGCTTTTCCTACTAGGGGACTGACTGGACTGATGGTTGATAGGGTCTGCTGGTGTGCATGTTCCACACTGCTGTGCAGTGGAGAACTCTGCTTTTCAGGGTGATGGGAAGGCCCTAAGGGTGCAGTGTGGCAAAGCCCCTGTCTGTCGCAGGTGTAACCCTTTGGTAAACCTGAACTACGCTGTGCTGCTGTACAACCAGGGCGAGAAGAAGGGTGCTCTGGCACAGTACCAGGAGATGGAGAAGAAAGGACAACAGCTCCTCAAGGACAACAGCTCTCTGGAGTTTGACCCTGAGGTATTTCTCTGTAGCTCCCAGGTCACTAAGCAAGCTCTCAACACTGGTGAATCAGGGCCAAGTAACCCAGCTGCAGGGTGTCAGCTCTTGGCTCTGAGCTTTCCCTTCCTTGCAGCGCGAGTTTGTCAGTTGTAGGCAGAGGGAGACGAGTTTCCCTTGAAGATAGCAGTAGAAAGGCAATGCAGGCTTCCTGAATCTGCGGTTGGCATTAGAGCAGCTTGTGGACTGGGGGACTCCATCTGGGTAGCGGCCTCCTCCGCTGCACTGCAGAAAGGCAGGGGGTAGCCCAGCCACGCCTCAGACCTGAACTTTAAGGTTTTGAGAAGCGGATGACTCACCTGCCTGGCACTAAGGGCAGCTGGGTTCTCTGCTGTCTGCGAGAACTTCCTGCAACAGGTGCCTCCGCCCTTGCACACTTGTACCTTCAGATGGTGGTAGCATCAGGTTTCCTGGGAAGAAAATGTTGTCTGTCGGTCACACTTGTGGCTTTTTTCCCTGTGCTGCCCAAGATGGTGGAGATGGTGCAGAAGCTGGGAGCTGCGCTCCAGGTTGCTGAGCCTCTGGTCTGGACTAAGCCCGTGAAGGATCCCAAAGCAAAGCACCGGACCACTTCCACCAGCAAGCCTGCTGGTCCTCAGCCACCTCTGGGCTCAAACCAAGCCCTGGGTCAGGCAATGTCTTCAGCAGCCTCTTACAGAAAGCTCCCTGCAGGTAGGAGCTGCACCGACGCGCGAGTATGAGCTGAGCTGCGGTGCCCTTGGCAACAGCTTCAGAGCCGTGTGCACTTCAGACTCACTGCGTGGGCAGCAAAGCACTGGCCAGGGTGGGAAAGTACAGGTGGCCAGCTGGGTGGAGGACAGCACTTCCAGCAATTGGTCCTGAGTGCTTCGATCCTCGCTCCTTCTTTCAGCCACTCACTGAAGACGGCCCTTACTGCTGCTTTCTCTCCTCAGCTAGGGTCCTCCTTCACAGCTGCAGACACTGAAGGCCTGCTAGTTCAGAAAATAGGAGTTCTGGAGACAGGGTCTTGCTGTGCATTTGGGGCTGGTCCCAGACTGGCAGCAGCGCTCACACCCCCAGGCAGAGCAGAGGCCATTAGAGAGGACGTGGCTGTGTGTGATCCTGAGGCTCCAGGCCTGTGCAGCTCAGCCTGCTGTGTGCTGGGGTTACAGCTGCCCCACCATGCCCAGCAAGGTTTCCTCTTAAAATTCAATGTCAAAAACAGTGGTCTGCCCTGGAATCGTGGAACTGAGCATTCAGTTTCTGTTTTGTTACAGGTAGACGAACAACCCAGCTCACGAAGCCACCATCTCTGCCCTTGGAGCCAGAGCCCACTGAGGAAACAAGTCCAACGGAAACATCAGAACAACTAAGAGAGCCAGGCATGGTGGCGCATGCCTGTGACCCCAGCACTAGGGAGGGGAGGCTGAGACAGGAGGATCACCACTAGTTCCAGGCCAGCCTGGACTAGTGTGAGTGCAGAGCCATCCTGCAGCACGAAGCGAGACCCTGTCTTGTAAAAATCCAAACACAAAACTAAGAGAAAAGTAGGAGGAGGTCTTGGGAGAGGTTACAGCAAGTGAAGGAGGATCACACAACCATGCCAAGTAGCAGCCGGCGCCAGATCATTTGGACAGTATGTGAGCTGTGCAGGGCCCATGAGGCTCCAGCCTGTGTGGCCTGCGTGGGCCCAGAGACAGGGAAAAAACAGCAGCAGGTGCCCTGAGAGGCAGGAGCAGGGTTCGAGGCCGCGGTGCTGATGGTTTCAGGATGACTTCCAGCCTGGCCACCAGCGCTTCCAATGCATGTGGCAAGGCTGCACAGTGCCCTCGTAAGGACAGAGCCCCACCTTGCTGCGACCTCAGGACTCCAGCACATGGATCGTGGCTGTTCCAGTGTACAGTCTCGAAGAAAGAAATGATGGAAGAAAGTTCTACATCAAGGGCCAAACTTGGGAGCCCAGCTGCAGGTCCCCAAAGGGAATCCAGAATAAGTCCCTGGCGTTTTCCTTTGCTGGGGCTCAAGTCCAGAGTCAGATCATGGTAGTAAGTTGTAGGCATCAAAGTCTGTTGTCAGTAGCAAGGATTAAAAATAAATCGGTCTCATAGCAGAGGAATTCAGTGTCAGAAGATCGGTGCTGCCCTCCAACCAGGTGCTCTCTGAACAGCTGTGTGTCCTCAAGGACACTGTTGTCATTATTCTCTGGGCAAGGTGGTTCTTCAGGTAGAAAAAGGAGAACACATTAAATACTTTTTTAAAAAAACCTAGCCATTGTCTGTCCTTACCTGTTTCCAAGCCTGCTTTGGGGCTAGAGGAGGAGGGGCAGGGTCAAGCTCCTGCTTGGTAGCAGCGTGGCCTGGGCAGCATCCTGTAATAAGTTGACCACCAGCTGGAATCCACTACAACAGGAAAGGGAGGCCAACTACATGATACAGCAGCATTTGTGGTTTTCAGTGGCCTGGCCTAGAGGCAGGAAAACAGAATTGGGATTATAGGCTTGTGCCACCATACCCAGCTAAGCCATATTCTTGGGAAGACTCAAAATTTTCCCAGATGGAGCTGTAGATTCCTACCATGATCCAGCAGTTTCTGGGTAGAAGTTCACTAGCTAATTAAAAAGTTCTGTGAAAAGACAAGTGCGTCTAAGGCAACCTTGAACAAAATCAGATGAACACTTGTTCAAGGCTTACTATAATAATCATTGGCTCTGGCATAAGAACAAATAAGATAAAAGGTATAAATAGACTTCACTTAGTCATTTTTTGATCAAACACTGAAGCACTGTGAAGCAAAATGTCTTCAACAGGGTTATAGAGATGGCTTAGTAGTCTAAGCACCTGCTTGGCTAGTGTAAGCACCAGGGTTTGATCCCCAATATCAGATTCGGTGCCAGCTCCACCATAGGTTTGCCAAAGCAGCCACCAAGATCAGGTGTGGCTATAATCCCAGTGCTGGGGAGGATGAGACAGGAGGATCACTCTGAGTCCAGGCTGCCTACTGAGACCCTGTACCAAATACATTTAAAAAAAAAAAAATTCCACAATATACTGAAACATATATACAATGGAAAAATCAACTAAAATGTAAAATAAGCCCAACCTTAGCCTAACGTTATACACAAAAAGTAACACACCAGACATGATGGCACACGTGGTAATTTCAGCACCTGGGGGGCTGAGGCAGGAGAATCGCTGGGTTAGAGGTCAGCCTGGGCTATATAGAGATAGTCTGTCTCAAAAACTCCAATACAAAAGTAACTCAAAGTGGATTATAGCCCTATTTGTAAAAGCTAAAGTTATAAAATTCCTAGATGAAAATGTGAAACTTCATGACAGGTCACAGAGAAAACAAGAGTGAGAATCAAGCCACAGACCTGGAGAAAATAGCCCCCAAAAGACCTATATCGAGAATATAAAAACAGTTCAATAAGCAACTAAAAAGATTTGGACACTTCACAGAGATGCATGGCCAATCTACATGTACAAAAGTGCTCATCATCTATCACGTAATAAAACCACAACGAAACATGCACTGAAATCCAAAAATGGCCAAAACTGAGCCCTGACAGGGTCAAAGTTTGGCCAGAATGGCATAGCCATAACTATCACATCCCACTGACAAGTGTCAGATGGTCCAACAGCCTTGGGAAAAGGTCTTTCACCCAGAATTCTCTAGATTTTTATCTAGAAAACTGACAGCATATGTGTCCACTTAGTGATAACAGCTCTGTTCCTAAAAGCATCCAAGTGGAAAGTTTCACACTTACAATGGAATACTGTGTGCTACATGCAACATGGGTTCCTCAAACACTAAAAGAAACCACATAAAGATCTTATTGTCAGAATTGGGAAAGCTTATTTATGAGAAAAGTTTTTTGTTAGGAGGGGATGACTTGGAAGAGCACTGAGGAACACTTTGGGGTGCGGGAGTCTGCAGTGGGCTGGAGAACAATACACCTCTGTCAAAGTGAACCAAGTGATACATGTAAAATGCATGGTTTCACTGCATAAAAATTTTACCTAGAAAAAGACCAGGGATGTTAAATTATTAGACTAGAAATTATAATATCTTTCAAATGATGTAAGGCCTTCCCAAGAAGGACCTAGGAACTGCTTGTCTCAGTAATTACTGACGCTTGCTGTGTGCCTCATGACGTATGGCCCGCTGGGCTGAACACTTGGCACACTGGCTGCCCACAAGCCAAAAGCCCCATGAGGGCTCAGCCCCTTTCACAAATGGAGAAACTAAGGCTGACCAAGGATCACTTGTCAAGGATTGGGCAGCCCTTGCCATCTCAAAACCTTGCATGGCAGACCTAGGTTTATTCTGCTGAAGTTATCCTCTCCCCACTCACACTTGACACAGTAAGAGAAAAGCAGGACCACTCATTGAAGGTACTGGTGCATTGTGTAGAAGAACTGTTCTCCAGGTTTCTAAGCCCGAGATGTTCCAACTTCTCAGCTTCCCATAGAATCACAGATGGAAACCTTTGATAAGAAAGTTAATGCAAAGGGCGTGAGAGGCCTGAAGCCAGGCTTTTCAGCTTACCGTGCCCTCACTATGCTTCTGCCAACTCTGGCCTGGGGACAGCTCCAGCCATGCACAGCCCACTTGGCAGAAGGTGGCATATTCCAGAGCGAGGTTTGCACATCGTGTGCACTTGCCAGACAAATGTTCACCACATCTGACGAACGATCTACTGTGCCGCTTATAGTGTACAATGCATTTGATGTTGGTGACAACCACCAACTTGGTGTGGGAACTACTGCTGCAATTAATAGCTTGAGGCTCATCTGAAGACCACTCTGGGGGCTGGGGTATGGCTCAGCAGTAGGCAGCCAGCCTGGCACATCCCAGCCCTGGGCTCAGTCCCAAGCACTGCAAAACACACAAAAAAAATCCCCCAAACCTAACTGTGCTAGGCTTTGTACTGACTAAAGCACATTTCCCAAACTGGAAAATTTTTCAGAATATACATGAGGATCATGAGCATGAACTTCAGTACTACTAGGCAAGTCTCAGGCTTAGAAGATTTAGAAATGATGAACTACTTCCATTTCTTGGAAAAACAAATCTCTTCTAAAGTTGGTTGGAAAGTTGGTTTTTAGCTGAACTTGGAGGCAGAAATGCATGCCGACGGCCAGGGATTTCCTTTGTTTTTGTTTTTATTTTCGTTTTTTTTGCGGGACTGGGGTTCAAACTCACAACCTTGCACTTGCCAGGCAAGCACTTGTGCTATGGAGCTATCTCCCCAGCCCCTGGCCAGGGATTTCCTTACCAAGTTATTTGCTTTCGCTTTCAAGGGCAAGGTGTGCCATTCCCTAGGTTTCAATTTTCTCTGCAAAAGAGTAATCATTCCTTTCAATGCTGGGACTGGGGAAAAAAAAAAAAAAAAAAGAGTAATCATTCTTTGTTGTCCTACACAAGACAGGGACAGAGGTCATAAATGAAAAGCCTGAGGTAGTCTGGAGAATCTAGAGGCTGCTATGTGGGCCTCAAGACTGGCCTGCCACCAAGCTGTCACCAGATGCCATAGCCATGCTGCCCTCTGAACAAACGGCGGCTCACTGAGCCTTGAAGCTGCTGGGTTCCTATCCTGCTTCACCTCAGCGACTTCATACTGGTAGCATCTGTCATTCTGAACGCTCAGGGACAGTCCCACCATGCAGGCTTAGTGTGAGGGGCTGCCTGACCCAGTAATGAAGGAAAGATCAGAGTGACACGGCAGTGACAGGAGCAGAGTGAGGTGCAAACAAAATCAGCTACAGGCAGACTTAGGAGTCTGAAATGTAAACTGTTTTTAATATTTTTAAAAGCACACAGGAGTCTTGATTTATAAAAAAATAAATATATACCATGACAAAGTTATTCATGATCCTGGAGCTCTTTTGAGGTCGAACTTTAATGGATGCATCAATGACAACATAAAACACACGTGGGCTGTTACACACAGATGCACATTTTAGTTGTAAAAGCAAGCTCCTTCATGGCTCAGAACCAAGTGTCAGGGCTCACAGCAGCACCCAGGCTTCCGGACACCTGCAGAGTGACCTCTCGGAGGCTCGGGCAGACCCCGTTTCTGCTGCAACCATGAAGCATGGGAAGGACCGGTCTATCCAGACTTGTGGCTCTGACTTACGTCCAAGAGCAGAAGATCAAAAAGGCACGCTCACTAAATACTGTCCCTGTCGGTTCCAAGAAACTGTAGGTACCCTCAGGGCCTCCCCACAGGATCCAGAGGCCCAGGCCCGGGCACTTTTTCTGTGTTTGGAGACAGGGTGCTTTCTCTGCCTGACAAGCTCCCTTGGGCGAAGAAGTCTGGCTTAAAATACCTGATAATACTGCAGAAGTTGGAGATTTGGGAATTGAAGCTTTTACTCCTACAACACACAACATAAAAGAAAAAAGCCGAGTCTTATTAGCAGAGAACTAAGTCTTGGTTCAAAGCTGACACGTCCTGACGGGCTTGCCAACAGGCTGGAATGTATCTGCACAGCTGAACCTGCTGTTGTTTCTTTGGCTGGCTTCCAGTTAGGTTTAGAACTGACCCTCGACCCCACTCGGAGCTGCTTGCTTCCTGTGGTCCTTCAGTGGGCAACCCCACGGCCTTCCTAAGCCTCTGTGGGCACTTCTGAGTAGAAGAGTCCTTCCGCGGAGATGGCGTCCCCAAGGCCCACAGTTCGAACCGGATCCTTGCACACAAGTACGGGTGTGAAGTAGAAGGAAATGCCTCCACGGTGCCACTGCGCCACAGGCTTGCTGGGGTTAAGCAGGATCCTGGAGCCCCGCTCAGAGTGGGAAGTCATGAACTCTCGGGGTGCCCTCAGAGACACACGGCTGGCGTCGATGGATTTGGTGGCACAGGCTTGTGTTCCGGCCACACGTGCCCCCGCTGCCACGGCTGCCAGCTGGTTGGCCCAGTGCCCATCCACTGTGGCCAGGATGTGGTAGACCAGTGTGTGGAAGTGGATCCTGGTGAGAGCTGACGCCCGGCCTGTGCTCGCTCCATGTTCCTGCAGGACCCAGAAGAGGATGTCGCTGACCACGCCCACATCGGGGACGCCAGCCCAGGAGGTCATGGAGGCGTATGGTCCTGACGCAGACTGGCTGAGAAACAGCAGCTCCTGCTCGTTCAGCCCGAGGGAGGTCACTGCAGGAAGGACCTGCTAACAGAAACAGGGACAGGTCTCTTGGCTGGTGGCCGCACCAGCTCCTGACAGCTCAGGATATAGCCACTGACTATGACAAGGACAGCAGGCATCATCCTCACCCCTCAATCTGCCTCTAACTGCGACTGCCTTGGGCTTGCTGGGGACATTGCGATGCTGTGCCAGTATCCTTTCACACCTACACCGGGTTTAGGTCATAGTTCATGCGCCAAGGTGAGAAAGGGTGGAGGGGTCTGTGTGTCCCCACAGCGCGCCCAGCTTCCGCCCCTCTGCTGCACACAGCGGATTCTGAGGAGCGGCAGGCAGAGTTCCCACATGGCTCCTTTAGAAAAAGTGAAGATAAGCAGTCTCAGAAGTATGAACAAAAACTACACGGAGAAACACTACAGGTGAACCCAAGAGCCCAGTTTTCAATGTTGAGTGATGATGACAGACCAGTGTGGTGATAACAAAGTACCCTCGCCAGTGAGGGGTGTTGAGAGCAAACAGCAGCAGGGGACCCATGGCAGCTCTCTCTACAGTCTTGACCATGTGCTGGGAAAAAGCTGCCTCCCCAAATAAAGTCAATTCCAAGGACACAAACAAGGTGGGGTGGTGGGGACCTGGCTGTGTAGCTCAGCTGCAGAGTGCGTGCTTAGATTGTCTGAGGCCCTGGGTTGATCTCTCTCACCCCAGCATTGGAAAAAAGACAGGAAAAAAAAAAAGTCAGCCACACTTGTAAATATCGCACTGTTTCTCTGGTGTGAGAAACCTTACAAGTAAATAAACATCAAAATATGTAACAGGTACTGTGGAATGGGAAGAAATGGTCCAAGAGAGTGGGGCCGGCGAGATGGTTCAGTGGTCTAAAGCGCCTGCTTAGGAGGGCTCAGGCGACTGCGGGGACTGCAGTTCGATCCCAGGCACCACATGCTGCGCCAGCGCCACCACCAGGGCAGGCTGAGCCAGCCACAAAATGAATAAATAAAGAAACAAACAAACACAACAAGCAAACAAATAAGTAAATAAATAAAATTTAAAAAAAAGAAATGGTCCAAGAGAAAGGGGAATTGGGAGTGGGGGGAGGGTGGGAAGGGAAAGGAAGCAAGGAAAAAAAAGATAAATAGGAAGAAAGCTTTATAAGTAAAGGGGAAAAGGGGTTGAGGGGAGGAGAACTGAAGAAAAAAGAAGAATCAAGATGTATCATGTACAAGCTGGGCGTGGTGGCACATGCCTGTAATCCCAGCACTTGGGAGGCTGAGGCAGGAGGATC
The DNA here is from genome assembly GCA_004027915.1 of Capromys pilorides. Classification (NCBI taxonomy): domain Eukaryota; kingdom Metazoa; phylum Chordata; class Mammalia; order Rodentia; family Capromyidae; genus Capromys; species Capromys pilorides. The sequence goes on along the minus strand of PVKN010001913.1, from coordinate 8,999 downwards.
GATGTGAGTTCGAGACCAGCATGGGCTACAAAAGTGAGCTCAAGGCCAGCCTAAGCTACACAGCGAGACCCTGTCTCAAAAAGACAAAAAAAAAAAAAAAAAGAAAAAAAAAAGATGTATCACGTACAGGTACAAATCCCCTATATTGAATATGATCGTTAACTATATCTAAATTGTACCAGTAAACTTAACAAAAACCAAAACCTGCCATTTTTCACTTAGACTAATACAAGTTTTGCTTTGTTTCTGTACAAAAACAAGTGTTGAATCACATTCTGGGGGTGAGGTTAGAGCAAACGAGCACTTGGCAGTTTCCAGAATGGGAAGTAAACCAGTGCAGTTCAGGGAGGGCTTTCTTGTGCCCCCATTCAGCAGTTCTACTTGGAAGGTTTTGCCCTACATCTTTGCTTGCTCACAAGAAAACAGAACAATGCCAGGCGCACCCACTGCAGCACCCTATGGAAGAGCACAGGAAACGACACCCAAAATGCCTCCGGCAGGCCTGATCAGGGCAGACTACGCAGCAGCACCCACACCTGCACGGCCCGCCCTGGGAGCCCAGGGCTCCTCTCTGGGTACCGCTCAGGAAAGATCTCCAGGCTCAGCTAGCAAGGAAAGGCCAAGCACAGAGCCGCACCCAGTGTGGGAAGCTCTCCCCCAGGTGTAAAGGCACACAGTTCTTACACACACCAGGACTAACTGGGGGGTGCTACCCGAAGCTGCTAAGGTGGGCAGCAGTGGAAGAGGAGATGACGGGGAGGAGGCTTCACTGGGAAGCCTGTCTTCCGAGCCACATGTTGCTATGAACAGGTAGAATGACAATGAGCGGCAGACTGAGTCATGAAGTGGGTGAGCTGGCTGCAGCCCCCTTGAGACCCTCTCGGCACTCTGCCATCCACAGGCTGGATGAGAGCTCCTAGGTGCCTGCTGCTGAGTCACTCAAGGTCACCTCAAGCTTTCTCACTTTGTGCTCCTTGAGGTTTAAGTGAAAGCCCAGCAGGGTTTCCAGTTTCCTCTTTGAGTTCTGCCAACACCAGTCACCTCTGCCTCCCTGTTCCAGGAGAAATGTGACCCACAGCACCTCTCTCAGCCACACTGCTGTGTTTGGGACAGGCCTACGGCCTCATCTAGCTCCCCTAGGCCCCAGCTCTGGCTGACACAGCAGCCACACCTCCACGAACTGCACAGGTATTCCTCTTCCAGGCCACAGCCAGCTCAGACGGTTACCTGCTGCACGATGCTGCTCATGAGCTCCCGGTTTGTCATGCTGGCCAGCTCCAGGTGCACTGGAACACCGGTGGGGATGTCAGCAATGGAGGTGACGACCTACAAAGGGAGGAAGACAAGGCTGCCATCAGGACAGGAGGGAGAAAGGGTGAGATTGTGGGCAGCCTGGTACCCCTCATAACTGCTGCCTCAGGATCCCCAGAGCCACCAGGACTGCAGGTCCCTACCACCTCTGCATCCCACGTATTTTCCAGCAGGAAACTACGTTCTCCCAAAGAACCATCGGATTTATTGGATTACAGGGTCAGAGGCCCAGGAACTGCCCATCCAGATGAGCTACTGGCCTGTCTCGGTGTCTAAACTGAGCAGCTGTGCAGACACTGCAGCACAGCAGATGTGAAGTGTGATGGGACAGGAAACACAGGGACTATGAGAGACTGCCACACTCAGCTTAGCGTAGGAGGCAGAGGTGTGGCTGAGAAGCTGCCCTGCCCTGCCTGGTGCAGTGCTGCCATCTGTCCTCAGGAGATGGGACCTAAGGTGGCACGAACCACAGAGGCAGGAGCCCAAAGCAACGCCTGCGGGGGGCCTGAGATCCCTGACAGTGCTGTTACCTCCAAGAGTCTTTGCTTTTGCAGCTCCTTGCTCTGCCCCTCCATCATGTGCAATCCTGAGAGCACCACCAGGTCAGGCTGGAACTCCTCTAGGCTAGACGAAAACACCTCCAGAGCATTCATGGCCCCATTGGAGAGGTCATGGGAGAAGATGAAGCGGTTGGCATGGGGAGCTTTGAACTGGCCCCACTCCTCCCCTAGAAGAGCCCAATGGGCACAAGGGGAAGAAAAGAAAAGGTGATCAGTGTCCTGGTGGTGCGGAGCCCTGGTTCTGAGCCGGTGGCACTACGTTCAGGACAGGGGTCGGTAAACAGAACAATCTGAACCGAAACCCAAATCCAAGGAAGAAACCAAAACCAGGAAGGGGCTCCCTATGTCTTTTTCATGGTCACAAGTGCCCTGTGAGTTCAAGAAGAGCCCTGTTGTCCCGAGCTCTAAACACAGGACACAGTCACACTCTGTGTACCCTCCTCAAGACACACCGCCTCTTTGGAATCCTGGTGCCCCCACAGCACCTCCATTTAGCTGGAATCTGGGCAGGCTGAGTCCCAAGAGCCATGCTGCCTCCTCCTCTGAGCTGCCCCTGGTGGGCTCTGCGGCTGGAGGCACTGTTGCAGCAAGCAGTGCCAGGCCCACAACTGAGGCTGCTTCCTCCTGAAATGCTCGGCCTTTTCTGACTCCCTTCCCAGGCAGAGCAGCAACATCTGACCAGGGGTACCCCCTCCGGGAGCTTGGCACACCGTCATTTGGTCAGGGGCCCAAACCGAGGATGCAGCCTGCAGCATCTTCTGTTATCCTGTCCTTTACGGCCATGCTGGCACCTGGCAACAGCCGTGTGAATGCATCAGCAAAGAGCACCACATGCGTGGGGCACAGATTGATGACCTAAAGGGCCATGATCACAACAATCGCTGAGCACACTGAACCCCACAGTTCTCAGATGAACAGGACAGTGCAATGGGAGCCTGCATGGTGTGGGTGTTCTTCCCACAGCAAGACATTGGAAATGCTAGGAAATGTGGCCTGGGGAATGTGCCCCACAGCATGCTGATGTGAGGACTGCTTCAGTGAGAGACAGAGGCAGATAGCAACAGGCTTTGCTCAGCAGTTCCACCAGACACAGAACGGAGGGAGTTGCTGAGAAGCCCCTGCACCCCTGTGCTCTCCACGCTCTGTGTGCATCACTGCAAGAAGCCTCTGCTCTCAGCTCAGCATCCTCTCCTTCCCCAGCCCCCATGTGCAAGTGGGCATGGGAGAGAGAAGAGCAAGCTGACAGAGGATGTATGAAAGCACCAGTCCAAGTCAGACAGATCGAGGACAGCGCAGCTACGAGCTGACCTTGGACTGCTGTCCCCAGATCATGTCACCCCCCCCCCCCCATGAAAATGGCACTCTGTCTAAAGCCTAATGGAAGCCCCCCATCTTGTACAAAGCATGCTAAGGCACAATGAAGAAAAACTAAATGCAGGGCTCAAAATCCAGAAAGGGATCTGCTTGAAAATCCCATAGCAAAAAATATGGGTGTGGTGGGCACGGCTGTAATCCTAGCCCCTGGAGGGCTGAGGCAGGAGGATCGCTGTGAGTTTGGGGTCAGCCTACCCTACATAGTTCTTGGCCAGCATGGAACAGAAAGGTTTTCTCAAAAGAAACTACAAAAATACAACAGCAAAATCTTCAAAACATGAATCTGAGCTGGGTATGGTGGCACACTCCTGTAATCCCAGCGCTTGGGCGGCTGAGACAGGAGGGATCAGTGAGAGTTTGAGAGCAGCCTGGGCTACAAAAGGGAGTTCCAGGCCAGCCTGAACAGCATAGTGAGACCCTTTCTCAAAAAGACAACAAAACAAAAACAAAAACATGAATCTCTCCTTTGGACAGTCACCATGGGAAGTGACAGAAACCAGGAACCACAAAGGTGCCTGGTGCATACTGTTGATGCCAAGGGAGACAGCAGAGACTGTGTCTGACAGCAGGGACATTTTGGGCACGTCTGAGCTACTGCAGGCCTTTCCAGGCAGTGGGCAGGTTCATCGAGCTCCCCTATCCACGCAAGAGGGAAACTACCACTCCTGTTTCCCAGGAGGCGGAGCTAAAACAGAGGAGCTCACCATGCATGCGCCAAGAAGTGTGAACAGCTTTCTGCCTCTGCCATCCAGACCTTGCCTGTCCTGAAGTCTCACTGAATGCTAGCAGGCACTCAAAGAAGAGCCGGAAGCAGACATGGTTCCTTTCTGTGCTAGAGAAAGGCACAGCTTTCAAGCTGTGCCATTTTCCCACCGGACATGCAGTTAATTACTCCAGCAGGTGAGCATCTCAATCATCTCCTTGGGAAGCAGTTCTCCGACAAGCATTAGGTACCAATTACCCTGTTTGTATAGTGGACACTTTAACATGTAATAATTCATTCAATTAGAGAACCAAGACTCTGAGTTCTTAACAGGGGAAAACATAAGCAGGGAGGATATCCAGGTAGAAGAATCTTGCAGAAATCACACCAGAACTCACAGAAGCTACAAGGGATATGCTGGATTTATATACACTGGAATACACATAATGGGAATTAACAAGTGAAGTTCACTACAAAACACATCCATTCACATCCCAAGGCAAAAAATAAAGCATGCCCAAGAAAGCTTGCCAGAGACCTGGAACCAATCAGCAGCAGCATGGGGAACTGAGCCAGAGAAGCCCAGGGCAGAATCCAGTGGAGTTAAGTAAATACTACTTGCCCTGCTCTCTTCTTAGTCATAAAGGAAAACTTTATAAAGGTATGTTTAATACATTTCCTTTTATTCAAGATGCCTGCTTGCTTGTGACCTGGTTTCAGGCCAGCTGTTTGCTGACCTCAGAGTTTTCAAAGGGGCTGTAAAGCTCCATAGCTCTCCCTGTGGCCCACAGCAACAGCAGCTCCCAGAGCAGCAGGTCAGAAGCGAACAGGACTCTGTAAACTCACAAAGATCAATGTCTGCAGTCACAGCCCAGGCTGAGCACACACAGCCCTGACCAGGCCTCTCACAGCACCTTCTCATGTCCCTTACCTGCCTGATACTCCAGAATGAGGTGGAACTCGTCCACTTCCTGCAGTGACTCTGGTGGGACAAACACGTTTTCATCAAGGAGCTGGTGGAGCTTTGGACCAACTGGGCCACAAAGGAGAACCTGCAGATGAGTGGTAGGAAGTGAGTGCACTAGGAAATCCAGCCCTTTCCCCACAGAGCCCGAAGAGTGGCCAGTCGCCATGCTAGGCCCAGTTCTATTCATGACAGAACTGCTGGAACCCAGCCTTGTGTCAAAAGCTCTTGGTCTGAAGGTGTGCAGTAAAGGGGTGTCTAGGGGGCACAGCCACAAGTACCCAGAAAGGAGAACAACACAAGACCCACGTCGCAGTTGCTGGGCCCATCCTCCCTGTTACAGAATGTTTCTGTCCCCGAGAAGTCACATGCTGGAGCCCCCCAACCACAGTGGTATCTAGAGATGGAACTTTTTTTTTTGCGGGGCTGGGGTTCGAACTCACGACCTTGTACTTGCCAGGCAGGTACTTGTGCCACAGAGCTATCTCCCAGCCCCAAGACAGAACTTCTAAGAGGTTTAAAGATCCAATGTGGTCTCGAGAAGGAGAAAGGGAGAGGTAACACACACACACACACACACACACACACACACACACACACACAGAAAGGCCAGGGTGAACACTGTGACAAGAAGACAACTGCAGGCCCGGAAAACAGCCCATGCCAGAAACCGAACCTTGCCGCAACCTCAATTTTGGACTTTTAGTCTCCAGAACTATTTAATAGTAATAGGTACAATCTTTAAGGTTTTTTTTAATACAACGTTTGAAATAGCTCAGCTGTTTTATTTTAAGATGTGCATGCCTGATGTGTTTGTCGTGCACATTTAAACAAGGGCTTGAAGTCTCACTTCAATTTTTTTTTTTTCTGCAGAACTATTTAAATCATGTAGTCTATGATATTTTGTTACTACAACAGCCCACACATGGCAGGAATGCTCTATTCCATTTCTAATGTATCTCCTTTTTATCTGCACTGTGTTACAGTTTAGATCTCAACTGTCCCCAAATTCTGTGTGTAGAAGGGGAGTGGACAAGGGGGCACCCTAACTCCTCAGCAGATTCTCCTGTGGATGAGTTTCTGGCTCAACACGTGCAGAGGGGTGCGGCTTGTGGGGGGCGTGGCCTGTCAGGTGCATTCTTGTCCCTGTTCCTCTCGCTTCTCTGCTTCCTGATCCCAATGGGCTGAAAGCCTTTTCTTCCATCAGGCTCCTGTGCCACGCTGTGTCACCTTGGAGCCAGCCAACCACTGACAAACCACGAGCAAAAATCAGTCGCTGGTGGGAAAATGACCCAGACACCCCTTGTAGGTGTCTGGGCTGAGCTGCTGTTTATCCCAGTTGCCCACTGAAAAAGCTTTCTGAATTTGACAGGTACAGAAATGAGCTTCCTGGTCACCGGCTGACTTAGCTGTCGGATCGAGCACTCTTCTGTACACAGACTGGACAGGCAGACCAACGAGCACCTTTTCCAAACCTTTCCTTCAGCCCCAACCTGGCTCTCTCCCTGGCCTAGCAGCTGCTTCACCTCAGCCACTGCTCTGTAGTCCCAATAAGAAGGTGTTGCTTCTGGTGCATCCCTCAGAATCAGGGTCAGGGTCTCAAACCCATGAACTAATGAGGGTCGCGGGGAGGAAAAAAAGTCCCCAGCAAAGGTCACCCATATTCAGGTCTGTGCCTGCCCAGGGATTTCAACATTTTCCATGCAGTGGGCCCCCTGCTTGTTTACAGCTCTGGTCCATACTGCTAAGACATCTCAGTTTCAGGGTGAAACTACACCCCTCTCTCCTTCCTGAAATTCTTGCCCCACTACTTTCTTTTCTCTCTTTTTTTGCTTTTGCTTGAAATACTTACTTTTTACAATACTCTGACACTTCAAAATAAAAAGTGCTGCCATAGGCTAAGAGTACAAACAGTGATTAATAACAGATGTCAGGGCCCAGCATGGTGGCACACACCCATAATCCCAGCACTTGGGAGGCTGAGGCGGGAGGATCATTGGAGGCCAGCCTGGGCTATATAGCAAGTCAAATACTAGCCTAGGCTACTTATTGAGTTCTAGGCAAATCTGAATTACACAGGGAGACTCATCTCAAAACACAAAACAAATGATGTCAATGGTTACCTTTAGTAAGCCTAAATCCCTGGTTTATATTTCCTTGGCCTTTTTTTTGAGACAGGGTTTTCACTTTATAATTAAAACTGGACCTGAGGAGTGGTAGGTATAGCACTCCTTTCCTCAACCCAAGACTGTTATGAAGCAACATCATCTTGAAAATGTTTCCACGGAAGGCATACTTCCCAGTCAATTAAAATAAAGAGGCAAATTTAAACAGAAACAGAACAATTTTAATCTCAAAGTGATTATTCTTTTTTTTCCCCTAATGTATTTGGTATAGGGTTTCACTATGCAGCTCAAACTCCTAATGATCCTCCAGTCTCAGCCTCTCCAGCGCTAGAATTACAGGCGTGTGCCACCATGCCCGATTTCGGTGGTCTGCTCGGCCAACTGGGGCTGGGCTGGCATGGCATGTGGTAACCAGGGATTGAACCCGGGTCCTTGGGCTTGCCTAGGCAGGTGCTTAGACCAAAAATTCTTTTATTTATTTGGTACAAAGTCTCACTATACAATTAGGACTAGTAGTGATCCTCCTGTCTCAGCCGTCTCAGCACTGGGATTCCAGGCATGTGCCACCATGCCTGGTATTGGTGGCAGCATACTGTGGTACAGGGGATTGAACTTGGGTCCTTACACTTGCCAGGCAGGTAGTCAGACTGCTGAGCTATTTCCCAGGCCCTCAAAATAATAATAATAATAATATTATTATTATTATTATTATTATTTTATTATTTTGGTACTGGGGATTGAACTCAGGTCCTTTGTGCTTGCCAGGCAAGTGCTTATTGTACTGAGCTATCCCCCCAGACGTTCAAAGTGATTATTCTTATGAAACTTGTTTCTAAATGATATTTAGACTTTATCCAAAACAAGAAGCTATATATATGTACATATACATATATATATATACACATATATATAGCTGTAAGCACTATATACGAATATATATATATATATATATAAATTTATCAAAGTACTAATAACTGCTCATTAACTGCTTGTGTTAAGTGACAAGTCAGTATTATGCCAGTATTTGGTTTTCCATGGCTTTATTTCTTCACCTAATTCCTGGCTACAATTTAAGAACTGGATTTACTCTCCTGCCCCAACCAACAACAAAACATAGAATACAGGAAACGATGGTTTCCGAAGCACTTGGGCCTTAGGTGAACAACAGCAATCAATCCCAAAGAAGCAGGAGCAGAAGTGCAGCCGAGGGGGACCCCACCCCATAGGCAGCCCCGCCCCACAGGCGACCAGGCTCCGCCCCATGGGGCCGCTCAGGGCAGCAGCACAGGCTCCAGCTGCAGGGCTAAGGGACCTGGTCTTGGCAGGGCAGAGCCTAGCTAGCAGGGAGCAGCTCCTCAGGCAGAGTTAGAACATTAGGGTCCCAAAATTCAAAGACCCAATCCAGAAATGGGCATCTGAGATGAACACACACTTCTGAAAGAAAGCAATTCGGCAAGCCTATAAGTACATGAAGAAATGCTCCACATCACTAGCCATCTGTGAAATGCAAATTAAAAGAACACTTTGATACCATCTCAATCCAGAAAGAATGGCTATCATAAAGAAATCAACCAACAACAAATGTTGGAGAGGCTGTGGGGAAAAGGGAACCCTTCTCCACTGCTGGTGGGAATGCAGATTGGTGCAACCATTATGGAAAGCGATGTGGAGGCTCCTTAAAAAACCAGAACTAGAAATTCCATTCAATCCAGCTATCCCCCTACTGGGAACTTTCCCAGAAGAACTGGAAACATCATACCATAGTGATATCTGTGCACCTATGTTTATAGCAGCCCAATTTGTAATAGCCAAATCTTGGAAACAATCAAAATGCCCATCATTTGAAGAATGGTTGAAAAGAGGTGGTATTTTTATACACTGGAATATTACTCAGCTATAAAGAATGATAAACTGGAAAACTTCATATGTAAATGGAAATAAACCAGACCTACATGTGTAAA